>PYAF01005611.1:136063-159777 GCA_007407185.1 Glycine tomentella
AAACACCATTAATTTGTTCCTTAGCCTCTTTGCTTGTCAGTAAACTTAGGTAAGGCTAAGATGATTAATCTTTTAGTGATTGTAGATGACTTTAGCCCATGTTGTTTCTTGTTTACTTGAACCAAAAAGGAATAAGTTACAGAAAAAGAATGAATTCATTTGAAAAACTTCTTCCGAAGTAACAAATATTGTTGGTTGGATAGAAAATTATTCCATGTCAGATCACAATTGACTGATTTGATGTTAGCAGTTACTAATTACTATAATGGAAAAGTTTGACTATTTTTGCTTGTCATTTCCACTAATTATATTTTCACTGTTCTTGTGCAGGCAGTACAACTGAGTATTTGAACTTAGCAGTCAACAAAGGTTTATGTTAGGGTAAATGGATCCAATGCAGCTAGTAATTTGTTACGTGCCTCTGATAACATTCATCAATTAAACAATTGGTTTGGCGTGGGATGGTATAACTAAGCATTGAAGTGTAAAGCCTTCACATAGTTGTGTTTCTATTTTGTCTTGAGAATAGAGCTAGAATTGACTTTCTTCAAGTTTGGCTTGACTACTAGTTACTCTAATGGAATAATATCAGCTGAGTTTCATTATTTTAATTTGTCATTTCCACTTCACTTATTATATTTTCATCACTCAATACAACACAGAATTTTGAAGTTACTTGTCAACAAGATTTATAACTTTATGTTTTCTTTTTTAATTGGCAAAAAGAATATATATATATATATATATATGTATATAGTATAAAAATGGTACCAGATGTACCTACCACATGATACAAGTAATCAGCTAGGGATCAGCTTACATAGGGGTTATAGAATATTTATAACTTAACAGCTACAAATTCTCAATAACCCACGAAAACAGACCCACCATCAATAGTAATTACACAAGCCTAATAAAAAAGATACTTCCATCCTAATGAAATCCACCTCTGTCAAGCTTTGCACCGCATACACCAGTAACAAAAACTGCAGAATTTGATTTACAAAGTACACTGCATCATACCAATGACATGCAGTTGTGTTACTCATCCACTGAACAAAAGAGAAGTGAAATGCCGAGTCGAATTGCTTAAGCCAAGACCATGATACAAAAGTGATATCATCAATTACACTTCTGCTATCAATCTGTTGTTGATTAAAACTAACTGCATTTCTCTTCCAGACGCAGAACACTGTCGAGCACCAAATAGTCTGCCACCACACCTTGCTAGAGCCTGCTGAACCCATATTAGTGTTTTGCCAAAATAGATCATCAATAAATAAGGGCAGTATTGTGGCAAAACCACCTATATTAGTGTTTAGCCTTTGGGGGTGCCTTAGTATGCCACATTAGACAAAAAAATATCCTTCTTCACTTGCGGTCTATTTACAAGAGATACATTGATATAATTGTTGAAGTTGTACACGTTCAATAAATTGATATAATTTTTGGACTTGCTCTTTTTCCCACTCAAAACACTCTCAGTTTCCACCTCCACCCACTCTCCCATATTGTTAATAAGACCATCTTTGTGTTCGGATTAGATAAATAACCTGGGAAATTAATTAATTAATTTTGATAGCCACCACCTTAGGGATTTAAAAAAAAAAAAAAAAAAGAGAGAGATAGATAAGACAATACCGAATTCACCAAGCAAACTCTTCCCGCAAAGGAGATGAATTCGTGCTTCCAAAGAGCTAGCTTGTTGGAGAATTTTTTGATGATAGGCTCCAAGATTTGTTGTTTTTATATGTTAAGGGGGAATGAATTCAGTGTAGTCATGCGCTCACACGATCAGTGATTAATAAACTATGTGATAAACATCATGATTCAGAGATATCAAACTGCGTTTAAATCTGATTTATTACACAACATGAGTGACTTGATCTTCATCTAATGGTCTGAATTGCCTACTGCATACAAATGCCGATTGCAGACAATGAAGAGACTTAGGCAGATAATTTTGTTTTGTTTTAATTTATAGTTTATGATAAAACAAAATATTATAATGGCTGAGGACGTATAGTTGTCTAAAAACCTTAGAATGGATTCTCTTAATTTGATTTTTCTTTTCCATTTTGTGATTCTAATCACTTGAACTTTGGAATAGAAATGCCATAACATGAGGGGTCTTTCCATTCTTTTTGGCTTCATTGTCATTAGGCTTTGTTCTCATAACCACTGTTTTGAATCTAAGACAAGACGGATCCAATCCAATGCTTCTTAAAACCCAGCACAAAATCATTAAACCGGTCGAAAATCGTTAAACTCAGTGATTAATCGGTTTAAATGATTTCGCTTAAAACTATTTTTTCAAACCGTTTGAATTAATTGAAAACCGATAAACCCAATGGTTAATGGGTTTCACCTGTTTCACTTAAAATATTTTTTATTTTACTTTCAAAATGGAATTGTTTTGATTTTTAAAAAAATATTATAACTTATGACATTTTTAAGTGAAATTTGTTTTTTATTATTATCAATTTATGCATATTATATTTTATTTATTTAATATTATTAGGATATTATATTAAATATTAAAAAATATATTTTATTAAACCAGATCCACTTAAACTACTGACCCTTTTCCGTTCCAGAGAATCAATCCAGTTCTAAAAATATTGCTTATAACTCCCTTTTATAGTACAAGAAACTGGGCCATTTGGGTGCAAGAAGGAGAAGCTTTTGCTTTTTCTCAAGCATTGGTGTTGATTGCTGAGTCGGGATTCCAATATGTTATTTTTGAGACTGAATGCAAGCTGCTGGTAGACCACATTTTTTATACTTATCTGAATTTTTTTGAATGTGGCATTCTTATTGATCATATACGAGATATTCTTGGAATTTAGCCCGGCTTCAAAATTCGGTTTCTTACGACATCTGTTATTAATCCTAGCCATCGTATTTTTTCTTGTATTCCACATTGTATTTCCAATTATGGTCCAATGGAATTGAATTAAGTTTGCTACGGCAAAAAAAGAAAAAAAAATTGGGCCATTTGAAGCCCTCTTCCTCTATATGCATACACATTAAAATGTTGAAGAATGAAAAGAATTGTTTTAATATGCTTTTCTAGAAGCAATTATAGGAGAAGAAAATAAAAAGAAAAAAATGAATTGAGTTTCTTCACAAATTAAAATTAACTCATCATTAGTTAATTGTTAGCCAATTTGTAAATATCTTCTAATTCTTAAGGTGGGTTTGGTTGTGAAGAAATTGGTGAGAAAAAAAGAAATTTTTTTTAAAAAATAGCACGGATCTCTATTTTTTATTTCAAATATTTCTTTTCAATTCTCTTTCTTTTCTCTCTTTTATAATACCAAACACACTTAGAGATCCTTTTTGGGAAAATTTTTTGAGCAAAAGTCCCTTTTAGGAACTTGCCCAAGACTTCTCCTCCCAATTTCGAGCGCGTGACCACCGATTTCGCATTAATCGGATCGGACGTCCCAGTTAAAAGTTATGACCTTTCAAAATATACAAAAACAATGCGCCCCATTTTTTTTCTGTTAAGTGTCACCATAAGTACAAACACGTCCTGTTTTACTAAATTTTGGCCGGCTTACACCATTTTTTTTTAATTTTTTATTTAATTTATATTAAATCTAATTTTTTGCCTTTAAAATGGAAGAAGCAGAAGCTTATAGATTGCAGAAAAAAGAAAGAGATGCTTCTTTCTCTAAAGACGCACTATGTCTATTGTATTTCCTTTCTCGCATCTACTTCCCAACATTCTTCTTCACTTTTCCCTTTCCACTATTTTTTTCTGCATTTTTATTCAGCACGGACACAATTTTCATAAAAAAAAAAAAAGGAAAACCAGCAGCCATCCTTCTCTTGTGGTTGCACCGCAACCCCGGTTGATCCTCCTTCCCCAAAATTGCATTCACCAATGAGTAAGTTGGCGGACCAAACACTGTCATCGCCACTCAACAACGACTTCCTTCACCACTGTCACCACTGAGTAGTGACGTTCTTCATCGTCGCTGCCGCTGAACAATGAGGTCCTTAACCACCGCGTCGGTACCGTTGGTAAGTTTGTTTTCTCATCCTTTTTGTCCCTATTTTGTTTTGCAACGTTGCCTTCTCCTCTTTCTCTTTCTCATCCATAATCTTTTCCACTTTCGTTCTTTTCTCAACTTCTCATCCCACCCATTTCCTTTTCTCTCTTTCCCTTATTTCTCCATTCTTCTCTTTCTCCCAAGTTTCTTTTTTTATTTTCTCACTTTCTTTCTTTTCTCAATCCACAACTTCTGAAGGACTCCACGTTTGGTAAGCCTTCTTTAGCTTAACTCCTTTTTTTTAAAAAAAATTCTTTAGCTTAGCTACTTTTTTTTAATTATTATAATTTTTTTCTAAATTCTGCAGGACTTGACGATTCGTAGAACACTTCTTTAGCTTTAGTAATTTCTTTTTGTATTCTTTTGTTGATGCTATTCTTTTGTTGATGCTTTTATGGGAATGTATCATCGGGTTTTTGTGAATGTATGGTTGGGTTTTTGGTATCTTTGTCTTTCAAAGAGTTTTTGGTGGTGTTTGTCTGGGAGAAAGTGTGGTATTTTTTGGTGGTTTTGAATGATTAGTTTTTTCTCTATATTTGTTATGTGAGAAAAGGTTATGCATGATGGTTTATTTTAGTGAAATTATTTCATGTTGAAATCTAGATCTGTTTTGGGAGAAAAGGTTTTGCATGATGGTTTGTTTTATTGAAATTATTGAATTTATTTTTTTGGCATGTGATTTGTTTTGATAACTTTGTAGTTTCTATTTGTTGGCTTCTGAGTTGCAGATCCTGGCACGACAAAATTATATGATAATAGATATAGATGGGACAAAGGATACTTTGAAGTTGAATGTTCGCATAATAAGGTTTATATTTTGCCATAAGAGAAATTCTGTGTTTAATTGATCGTATCTGTTATTTGCACTAAATTTATTTGGTATAAGTTGGAAGTCTAGGTTTAATATCAAAAGGCAAATTCTCTTTTTGTATTCTTTGACTGTGAATGTGCTCAACTAATTGGGATGTCAGCTGATCGTATGAGGAAAGTGATGGTTGAAGTATGCATAGTGTTTTATATAAGATAATTTCATATTCATTTTTGTCAAAATTTTTAAATAGTATTTGTCTTTTTATTCCTAATGGTAAAATTTTGAATGTATTATTTAGGTTGGTGAAATTGATCATCTGAAAGTACATCCGAAACCACTTGATAACATGTTGAGGTGCACTTTAGCATATTGAATTAAGGTGCAACCAAAATTTAACAATTCTGCTATGAGTAAGATTTCAGATGAGAAAGACTTGATTGAATTCGTTAAGGCACATTCTGCATATGATGAGGTATAACACTTGTGCATTTCTTTAAAAAAATATAAGAAAATGTTTGTCAATGTTAATGATTCATCATTGTTATATCAATCAAATTAACTAGGGTTAATAATTTTTTTTAACTTTAAAATTATGCTTTTCGTATAATGCGAAAGAATTCTTATATCTGTTAGATTTTTTTAACTTTAAAGCTAGGGTTAATAATTTTCTTCTTTTTCCTTTTTTTCTTGTTTACTCTATTTTTTCAATTTTGTCCCCCCTTCTCTCTTCTTCTCCTAGCCCCACCAGAACGACAACAGAACCGCCGCCGCATCACTGCCTCAATCCTTCCCTCTCATTCTCAATGTCGACGATTTCAAGGTACGTACCTTCGCTTTTTCACTAATTTTAGCTTAAACAAAATTTCATTTCTGATTGAAGGAACATGTTGTTGTTGCTAATGTGTTAGGGAGACTTCTCGTTCGATGCGTTGTTTGGGAACCTCATCAATGAGCTTCTTCCGACGTTCAAATTGGTGGAATTGGAAACGGACGGTGGAGATGCTCTCCCGAACAGCCATCTCCATATGTCATCCACCGGTGGGTTCAAGTTAAAAGCAAAAAAATGCAACCCACCATTCTCAAATTGAAAAAAAAAAAAACATGCAAGCCTCTGGTTGTTGACGACTACATAATGGAGCGATGGCAGCGGTAATGCGGTGTAGTTGCCTACGGTGGAGAGATGGTGGTGCACGATGATAAAGGATAAAAGCAAATCAGGGAGAGAGAAGAGAGGTAAAAGAAAAGGACAAATGGGAGAAAGACAACAAAGGTAGAGAAAAAAAAAAGAAAAAAGAAAAAAATTGGGACCGGATGAAAATTAAAATGAACTTAACGATCAAGAATTCTTTCACATGATAGGAAAAACGTTTTCACTTGCGTATGCTAGACTCCGTCAATTTATAGGTACTAAACTTGATGTTCTGGAACTGGAAGAAAAATGATTGCATAGAGATTAATCTCATTTGAAACTTTTTTTTTGGGGGGAGGGTGGGTTGGGTGCCATAAAAAGTTATTTACTTTTACCTGATTCATCGGCATGTAGAAAAAGTTTATGTGGTCTAATTGTTACTTCTCTTTGGTTAAATTGTCATGAACTTATTTCTTCATTTTCTTGCTTTATCTTCAAGTTTATTTCTTATTCTTAAACTTTCTCCTTCTCTAATATCTTTCTTCTGATTACGTTTGAAAAATTCTTGAGTTTTCACATAAGCTTTAAGCTGCAGCCAATTAGGAGAGACGATGAAGGCTGCACACAATAAATTATTTCAAAAATTGAGTGAAATATGTCAATCAAGGGATGAGTCAAATAATTCCTTTGTTGTAACCTTGGTGAAGGGCTTGCAATTTTTCTTCGGACAGATCGAGATCTGTTTGCTCACCTTTCCTTTATCTGTGCTCTTAATTTTTATCTATAATTAAAATTTCCTTCATCATCCTGGATAATCATTATGAGTGATAAAACTCTCTCTCTCTAAGTATCAAGACAACGATATGCGCAAAGCTCAAACTTGTTGATAGTCGATGGATTGCTTGAGCTTCTCTTGCAACAAGAACCTTTCATTAGGGGATAGATCAGGAACATGTCCTTCAAGGTCTTTTCTCTAAATTTTATCAATAAATTCTAAACTGATCCAAACAAGAGAAATTTGATTGATTGATTAAAAAAAACATTGCAATAATCCTTATATCACATGTTCTTTAACAATATTCTTTAACATGTAAATACATGTCAACAAATATTTATTCAATTAGTAAGGATTGGACTCATTACATAAGGATATAAGTTTGATTCTTACTATCCTTAGTCTAAAACCCACTGCCAATGTGATGAATAAAAAAAATTATGTACTCCAGAGCCAAGAAATTCCTCGTTAAGCAAAGAGAAGGAAGAAAGATATTGGACATAATTTTATTCTTATATATGCAAATAAATTATTTCCATATTCGAACTCATGACATCCAAGTTAATAAGACACAACTTTATCATTATGTCAAAATTCACTGTGCCAATGTGATGAATAATATATAAATATTTTTGTAAACATTTTTTTAGCTTTAAGGTTATCATAATCCTTAATCTTAAAATTTAAGTCACCTAAACTTTTATAAAAGGAGACAACGGTACATCTCTTAAGTAATACGCAGAAGTAACTTTGAGTGAAAAAAAAGTTATAAGCCTCAAGTATAAATGCCTAAATTTAATATTTGTTACAAATAGAGCAACAAAAGTCATATTAGATTTAGCCTTAAATTTTTTTAAAAAAAATAGTTCAGAAAATTATGAAATATAACACATTTTAATTTTTATTGTTATAATTTTAGAGATTAAAATAAATGTCCATAAGTAATTTTAAGGGACTAAAATTGCCTTTGCCAGTTAATAATCTTAAGTTAGAAATATATTCTCATGTTTGGTATAATCTTTTAAAAAATATTCTCAAGAAACTACCATTCTAAGGATTTTTTTTAAAAAAACTATGTTTCTAAACAAAAAAAGATAGGCATTTGCATGAAAAAGATGGGAAGTTTAAGATTTCCATGAAGGTGGGAAATTTTGCAGTTTTTTACAGCAAATATATTAAACAAAAAATAGTACGATCAAATTACATAACGAACAGTCCTCCACTATTCCACCATAAAACCCTGTATGTATATATATGCTACAATTTTTCGCAATAAAATCATAAAGAAAAAATAAATTAAAGAGCACATAACTACATAACGGAAGGAGAATAACTTGGATGCCTCTAAAATAAAAGTAGGCATCGCATGATGCCCCTATCAAAGGATTTTGTTGTGAAGGGATTATACTTACAATTTACACACGGAACGGAACTACACCCCAAAATAAGCAAGCATAAGGACCCTTCATGAATGAATGACAAAACTGAACAAGGGCTAGGTGGGTATCTGATCAGATTCAGTACAGATTAAGCAGAGTTTTTTTGAATGTAGACCAGCCAGCAACTGCATGTACACAAAAATAATCAGCCAGACACATGTAATGAAATTTTCAAGGCATTTTCTTCCATAATGTGAAATCAAACGAGTGAGCAACAATTCAACCTATGTCCAGAAAGATTAACCAGAACACACTTCAAACACCATAAATTCATACTCATATCTGCATTTTAGAATTTATTTACAATTATTTAATGAACTTTTATACCAATACAGATGGAATTATCACAATAATTAGATAAACTATAACATTTTATTACTTCTCTCTTTTAATTTCAAATTAATCTTTTATATTAATTTTATATACTGTATTATAGTCGAGTCAATTCCTGTGATTTTTAAAACATGTAGTGTCCTTGTGTTTGTGTCATATCTGTTCTGTGCTTTCTAAAAGTTTAGAGCTCTGTTCAACATATAGCCACTTTTTCACACCTTGTCCTATACATAGACGTTCTTTACTATTGCCTGTCAAACACCATCAAAGCAAGAGAAAATGTGACGGAGAGAAAGGTACCTGAGGACATTTTGAGGCATAGAACAGCAACATTTTCAGCACCTGAACCAAAACCAAGGATATTCAAATTATTCCTGAACAGAACACTTGTTTTCACTCACCTTGTAGCCAAACACCTTTAGCAGCTGAACATATTTTAATAAATTTTCCCAAGTAAACTGTCTTTCAGTCGTTGAAATACATGCAGAAGATGGTGACATGATTGCAGATACCAACATGGCCCACAAAGACTATCATCACGGGACAGCTCATTGAGTCCACCTGGACCCTCTGGCCACCATGTTGGATATAAATCAAAATTTTGTTCCTGTAAGGAAGCTTTCAAAGAATATGTCCCAGCTAATGTGGCAATCTCGGTCATTTGAAGGATAGATGATGAATGATCCTCAGAATCAGTTGCAACGACACCTTAGACCAACATGAATCTACTCCAAACCAATATCGCACCCCAAAAAGCCATGAGTTTAACATCACAAGTCAAATCCAGGATCATTAGCCAATTGAAGTATGCCACACATTTGAAGGTAAGGATTCTCTAACAGTTTTTCATTGTTGCTCTGTGCAGTGCCAATAAAAACCACAAACATGTAACATTTATAAATCACCAAAAATACTAAATTATTAAGCAAACAAACAAAGAGAAATTTAAAATAAGGTTGTTTCTATTTAAAGACACAATACAAAGAAGGGAATTTTGTTTAAGGATAGAACTGCCTAGGGTATTAAACAAGATTTTGAATATGATGCATGCGACCTTAAATGCAAAATTAAAAATGTCAATGTCAAATGTATTAACAGTAGAAAAGGCACTCCGAGCAAATTATTACAAAAAGAAGTACCTGCTGAGCTTTAAAAAGAAGATTCTGAAGCATGTGTTGATATTTTTCAGGACTCTCAGTCATCATTCGCTGCAGTAAAGGGAAATCGTTACAAAGGATGAAATTTATGGACCTAATACACATGATCAACACAAAAAATGAAATCAAATTCATGCCTTCAGAAGAAAAGCAGAAGAATAATATGCCACCCTTGAATCTCTGTCATTCAAAAGTTCCCTGCCAGATGGAAGAAGTCCTTGCTTCATAAGTATGTGTAAAGGAGATAAATAAAAATGCCAACTAATTATCAAAGAGCATAAAGTTTGCACTCACATAAAAAAATGTTCTTTACCAACTGCCTTGAAAGCAACAGGATCTGCCGTGCATTTACCAATGAGAAGTAGGAGAAGGGTTGCCCGGATATCAGATGCAGTACCAGGCAGGTTTCCTCTTCCCTTACTTCCAACAGCAACACCCAATGCAATATCATCTGTTGCTGCTCCAGCCAATTGCATTAGTGGCCAAAATAGCAAATCAGGAGGAATGCGCGCAATTAATTGCATTGGGGCAATGGCTTGTCCTTGGAGAAGAAGTGCTGCCATTGCTGCATTCTCATGAACAAGGTGATAGTTCTTAGAGTAGTTTGAAGTTCCATCAGCTTCTTCCTCAATATGTTCACCCAAGAGATAAGTATCTTGTTTAAGGGCACGGTTATCACTATCAAACTTTTTGTTTGAACTGAAGCAATTTAAATTCCTGTCATGTTGCATATCATCTCCATTGGGTAGGGCCATAGCAGGGGGAACTCTTAGGCATAATTGGGTTAATAATATGTCACACATCTGTTGAGAAACAACAAAGAGTTGAGCAAAACGGGTAGACCATAAATATTCAAAGAGACAATTTTCCCAATGTAGTTCCTAGGTGTCATATTATTAAGTATTAACAAAACAGTATTTGAAGTTTACTATTCAGAAAAATTATAATAAATATGAATATTAATATCTGTTAGCTATTTAGCCACCTATGTGATTTCAGATTTTGTAGATGGTAATTTAATTTATCTTGAAATGCTTCCTGACCTAACAAATAAACCCACTTCCAAGATTGTATAATTATCATAAAAAGACCATGCTCTATCATTTCACTAATGACACAAGGACAATGTGAGGTTCCTAACAAAATAAGTCCCCAATTACATTCAAATTGAAAACTATGTGGTTGAGTGGTTCTTCTCTTTCCTTGATAGCATAAAGAACATGCAGATTAACTTACAACAGTTTTTCAAACTTAGTGTGGCTCACCATTTTTTTATAAGTATTTATTGCTATGACATGAGGATATTTGGAGAGAAAAAAAGAGACTGCATTCCGAGTTCAGAAATAATTACTTTCAGAATATTGATGCGATCTGTTTCATACTTATTGGTGCAATCTTTTTCATTTATCTGAAACAACAAAGCACTGCTCATTATGTCAATCAATGCATGGGCTTTCTCAAGATACCAATCTTTCAGCCCACTCCCAAGATCACTGCTCCTTGATTGTTGCATTTCATATTCATCTAACAAAAATTTGCATCTCATAAGCAGCCTTTCAAGAACAAATAAAAATCCCCATCTAATATAGTTATGCTTTGATTTTAAAAGCCCACACATAAGTGAAATGGGCAAAGGAATATCTGACATATCTGAAGAATCTTGTTTTCCTACTTGAGCAAATTTCTGCTGGAAGAATTCTATATTTGACCATATGGTACCATTGCTTTCCCCACTGATTTCAGAAATAAGCAGATCACCTAACCAGATATACCCATTCTGACGGTAAGCAATTCTTTCAGAATGAAGAAGGGAATGTAAAGTGGCCCATGCGTGCTTTGCCTGCAGATTAATGTCATTTCTTAGAGCAACAATTTCCACATTTTCAAGAGACTTGTGAATTTTGGTTATCTGAATCATATGAGAGAACTCTCCATCCAAATGAGTGAATGAACTTATTAGTGAATCAAATTTCTGTGTCACAAAATCTAAGAGCTGCAAAGATTTAAGGAGAAACAAGTGAGACAAAAAATGAAACAAAAAATGAATATACAGACAGCCTAAAGAAGACTATGTTAAGCCAATATATGGTTTGCAAATCAAAAGTCACAATACAATGAAAATGACAACAGCTAGCTAAAATTTAAATAGCTACAAATGTACGATCAATAGCAATTAGAAAATAAACCTAAACATGTGTAACATTCATCCTAACATTATTCAGTGAATTAGAGCAAACATTAGGCACAAGGAAGATGCAGAAACATGTCAGTCTTTCTTCCAGACAGTTATTCAAGCTTGCAACTGATTCTCATATATGTACATAATAAAATTTGAATTTAAGAATTCCAAATACCAGACAACAATTTACCGATTTAGCATTGTCAAAAAAATGTCTCAGCACTAAGTTCTATCATTCATTGAATTAAAAAGGCTTAAATGCAATTTTGGTCCTTCGATTTTAAAATAGAAACATTTGGTCCCTTGGTTTTAAAAAAATTGCAATTTTAGTCCCCATATTTTAAAATAGAGACATTTGGTCCTTTTATTTTAGAAAATTCACATTTTGATCCTCGTATTTCAAAAAAATCCACAATTTTGGTCCAATCTTCAATTTTGTCTACATTTTATTTCTTTTATGTCTTACATTATAATTAATTAAATAATTTTTTGATGATACCCTAAATGAATGTTAGGTCTAAGATTTAACTGGATCAAAATTAAAAAAATAAAACATAGGCAAAATTGAAAATTTTGTAGCCAAGTGTCTCTATTTTGAAATAGAGGATTAAAATCGTGAATTTTTTAAAACAGAGGGACCAAATGTTTCTATTTTAAAATGGAGGGACCAAAATAGAGGATTGAGCAAAATAAAGGGGACCAAAATTGCATTTAAGCCAATAAAAAATGAAATGCTCATTAGAGGCTTATATTGTGGGTGTTAGAATATGTGGAAATATCTTATGATATCATAGATTATCCTCCAAGATTTGTTTCCCTTATTACTTAGGATTATGATTAGTTAGTATAAGTAAAAATTAGTACCCTAGGTTTTATGAACATACTGAACACATCAATACACTGTATTGTAATATTTTTCAGTTAATATCAATTCAGCGTTTCAATCTCCCTTCCTCTCTATACGTAAAATCACATAATTTCTAGAAAAAGTATAGCCCTTGCTCCTGGTTGAAATTTGAAAGAAAATAAGGCTTTCAATAAATTCTTAATGTATCAATATGGCACATTCATTAACCCTCCATATACTATTTAGTATAATTTCTATCTTAACAAAGAATATGCATACATATTTTTCAACAGTCAACAGCTTAGATTAAACAATTCTGCCTACAAACTGAAAGAAAAAGATGGAAATACCATATTTAGACGTTCACTGTTGGGATATCTTGATAGTGCAGATGCAATTGATCTCCTCAAAAGCTCCCCAATTCCTTCTACCCCAAGTTTAACAGAAATATGAAATGCCTCGGCTGCATTTGTTTGAGCAAGTAGACTTGCAAGGGGTTGGATCTCATCATCACTATATTCATTGATTCCACTAGCTACGCAATTTTCATTAATTTGATGCAGAACATAGTCAAAAAGCACTGAATACAGATTTTTCCTCTCCCCTCTCGAGTTTACAAGGGCATACTGCATTCAACAAAGAAATAAATGGGAGGAAATCCTTCAAGTATTGCAAATTCAAAAATACTGATATAACAAGGACCTTGGATCATGTCTTCATTCTACATTCCGCTCTTGTGAAAAGCAGAGACTATCTTATAAATCAAACAATATGGAAAATTTATATTGGGCACAGCAAGTGACAAAAAAGTTGGACATACTCATCACCTTAAATCTCCAACTTAAGGAAAAGAATGATCTCAGAGTATTTTCTTTCTTAAATAGTCAAGGTCCATTATGATTTGTATACCTTAAGAAGGATAGTACTTAGTATTACACTTGACTTCTAGTTTGGAGAAATCAGAAATGTGAGTTGTAGCATTGCCATTGAACCAAAGTTGACCCCCCCCCCCCCTACCGAAAAAAAGAAGCATAAGCTTTGAATATACAAGTCTTAGTTGTGATTATTAGTCTTGTTTGTATGATCTGAATTAAACGCTGTCATATGAGGAAAAGTGTAAATGCTTGTTGTACTTGAAAATCAAAATCAGATTATATATAGATGGATGGGTGGATAGATAGATAGAATCACTTAGACTGTACAATCCTATTATAAATAAAACAGAAATTTTCAATGCTTAACACTGTCGGCTAAGTAGGCAATATAAACAGTCTTTATAGATTTAAATTGATAACAATATAGTAATAATAAATCCTAGATTTTATGTCCTCTCCTTATGTATCAAGCTTGTGGTTGAAAATATGCATACCTCGCGTAAAAGAAATTGAACTCCTCCAATCAGATCAAGTTGATTCACGAGAAACTTTGGTGTGCTAGGTAGGAGCTCAATAACTTCACCAGGAACCTCATACAACATGTTAGCTAACATGGAAATGAGCTTACAATGAACTAATTCTGCCCAGGAATTCTTTCTGCTGGTTTCTATAAGTGCTTTGATAACCTAAAGGCAGAATGTGTAAATAAATTAAACAGAGTAATCACAATTACAACAACTATTATAACGAAACCTTATTCCACTAGGTTAAGCCAGCTATATGGATCACACAACACCATTTGGCTCAATTAAAGACCAAAGTTTCAATGATTTTACTTACCATGAAATACCTCTTGACCATATATAATGGTTATATATTTATAATTCTATTGACATGAACCACACTAACCATCAAAACAAAGAAATGAATGGGGCTACAAAAAGACTCAAGAAAAAAAAAAAAAAGACCCAATTCACAAACTTTAGCCTCAAAATTGCTTCATGGTTTAATTTCATTAAGCGGTACAATTTACATATAGCCATATGTCCTAGAAAAGGGAGACAAACCATGGCTATGGACTCCCAGGAAGTCAGGAAACCAAAGAACACCTAGGGTCTGGGACTGGAAGTACAATCTCTTTGTGCCATTTGATTCTTAAAAACAGTTTTGAAAAACATAATAAAGAAAATTTTAAACGAAAAAATTGATAAAAAATAATTTGGTTTAATGCTGTTGAATGGTGATACATGTATATTTAAAATTCTAAATATTGGTTCAAGTAGTGAGAGAACACAAGCCAATGGCCCCTTTGTTGTTCTCTTCCCCACACTCTCCTCTTAATAAGTTGCAGGACATTCTCTGATTCCAAGAAAATGGAATTGAGTTGAATGCTATATGTATATCTAAACATTGAATTTCATTCATATGCTCAACCATTCTGGAAGTCTTCAAAGGTAAAAAGCCATGAGCAGCTCTTATATCAGTATAAATAGCCAAATAGATTGAAGTTAACTTCAACATGGGTTTTCTCTTTACTTTGATAAGAAAATAAGTGAAAAAAATGGGGAGAGAGAAAAGAAAAAACTTGCCAAAGATTCAAGTAGAGAGAAAATTGGAGTCAGAAATAGAGAGGCAAATAGGTAAAATCAGGGAGAAAATGCAGATAAAGATTCTGGGATAGCAATTGCGAAGGAGATGGTTCCAATCTTTTGTCTTCGACAAGTGACTGGAGTGAGCTCCAATGATGGGTTTTCTCTTTACTGTGCTGTGATAAGGAAATAAGAGAAAGAGGGAGAGATAGAAATAAATAAAATGCCAAAAATTTTAGAGAGAAAATTGGAGTCAGAAAGAGAAGGGCAAATATGGAAATCGTTGTGATATGGTTCCAATCACTTGTCTTCAATGAGTGGCTATGCAGCAAAACAAAGAATGGATGGGGAAAAAAGGAAATAGCATGAAACTTCAAATGCAAAGGGTAGGCATTAGTGCATTACTAGTTACTGTCTATTAAAGGGGAGGAACAAACTTGATAGAAAGCAGAATGAAACAAAAATGGGATTTCCATGATATCCTGGTAAAATGAAAATAGGAAAGGGAAATATCATATCTCACCCTTATGTCAAGAACTTGCAATCGGTTTCTGTGGATCCTTCCGCTATCACAGACAAAATAAAGTAAACAACTGAGTGCAGATGCCCAGACAGATTCCTCCTTTTCTTCAGTCTGTATAAAACAATTAATCAGCATACAAAATGTTAGGTTGAGAACATCATGATTAGACCATTTGTAAGAATTTCTACACTAAAGATACAATAAATAAAAAATTGTTAATCCAACAAAGCAAAATCAATGACCCAATCTTTAAAGGTCTAAAACCTTATTTGGCTTCCTCCTAATTCTTCAAACCACCTATCCTATAACTGCATTTGTATATAATGTTACTTTATAAGCATAATGTGACTTGCAAATATTGTACTTGTTCAAGAACAAGGACTTTGTATTGCATCGATGATTACTTTTCTAAATTGGCACGACAGTCAAAAAGCAAGCACTCATTTCTCCATAAACCATCAAATTTGAAGCCTAGAAATTAGAACAAGTAACAAGATAAACTAGTAACTATAAACTAGGACAAATAAATAAGTACCAAAAAAGAAAAGCTTTTAAGTGTGTATAACCCTCCCTCTTAAAAAAAGAACTGATGCCACATTCACATTAGAAAACATAGGAAACACCCCCATCCTTAAAAAGATTTGGGTAACCCATCTATAGCATCACTTGACATCATAGCATGCATAACAGAAGTCATAATGTCAAGCCAAAAGACTAAATAAATTAACCAGTATGTAATAATAAAACGATTCTAGCCAAGAAAATTTATGAAGAAACAAAAACATTAATCTTCCCCAAGAATTCTTTTTCAGCTCAAAGTTGGTCAAAATAGGAAAGGAGGATCAATAATACCTGTACAAGAAGAAGTAGTATTTCATACAAAATATTTAAAACCCAAGACTCGAAATTATCAATTGCAGAGAAAGTGTCCAATTTGTTTGGATAATTTCCTTTTCTGCTCCCTTGGGCCATAAGTTGAGTGTCACTATCATAATAGGATTCTTGAGAATATTCTTCTTCAATTGTGGAAGCATCATCCACTGTGATTGGCTCTAGGAGATGAGCATGAACCCCAAAATTTAGAACTAAATCAAATGCTTGAACCCTGCAAGCTGTTTTAGAAGAACTAAGCATCTCCTGAAAGATGTATTTGAAAATCCAGTTAGTAACAACTAACATTAAAAACATTTAAAAATATTGTCATAATGATAATAGGAAACAAGTACTTTGTTGATTCATCACCTCAAGCAAAGAAAGCGTGAGTGGAGTAGCAATCTGATAATCCAAAATATACCTACAAAACAGTACCTTTTTATGGCCATAATACATGATCAACTCAGAACAGCCCATCCACTATCAAAATCTAAACAATAATCCCATACCAACTGTATCCCTATAACCAAGAATGGAAGAAGAGAAGTGCTAGCAACACACTCCTCCATACACACTCTCTTATTGGTTAAAATGTATTGAAAACTACAAAACCAGGAGAGTCATTAAATACTATGTGGAAGTGGGACCCACTACATTTTGTGATTTCCAATAAATTTCAACCAATGATAGATGGTGTGTTCAAAAGAGTGTGACCCTACATTTCTCATGGATGAAAATATAAACAGACAATAAGTGCATTGAAACATACGTGTCCATAACAAGCTTAATAAGGACACTAACAGCCACACCCATTGATGGTTTTCCACTGTTATTTCTTAGCCTAGTTGACATCATCATAACATTGGTATTTGGGGAAGGCTCTGAGCAAACAGCAGCAAGGACTTCACATACCTCAGCAGGATTCAATCGCAAAGGTTGTTGCTCACTGGTCAGCATAAAATTATCTTTAGTGAAAGATATATAAAAAGAGAATAAATCAACTATAAGTAATCAGCATATCATCAACAATTGTAAATTTTTTCAATGAAAACACAAGCAATATACAATTTTCTATTCAAGAAACATAATTATATTTTTTTTTATAAAAATAATTAATTTGTGAAAGTAAGAAAATTAATGAAAACAGCTATCAGGAATTAGAAAGGAAGAGGAGGAGAAGGAGGCAGGGAAGGAAGAAGATGTTTTTTTTTTTATAAGCTAAGTTTTTATAAATCGGAAAGGTTAAATTGGTTAAAAACTTAATATGTATGTTAAATATGGCCACACACTTTCATCATCTTGAGGGGGTTGATCATTGATTGGGATTGGGGAAATTTTGGATCAAACCCTATAGACAATTCTCGGGTCAGTTTTCTAGGTGCTAGCCTGACCTAACCCAATTGTAGTTGGATCAGGTAAGCTCATCAAGTTTATTATCATGATTGGAAAAATACAAAAATTATAAAAATTGAAAGAAAATTGTTATCCTATCTCAAAAACCAGAATTATTCTATGAAGCACATCCACTCAAGCATGCTGAATTTTTTTACTCAAAGAGCTGAAATCCCAATAATCTACTATCCCAAACATGCTCTATATCACATTAAATTTCTATTTTATTTTTTATAAAAGGTGTTATTAAGTGTTTCTTAATTTTTTTTCATATAATCAGGTCGGGTCGAGTATAGGAATTGTTAAAACCAAGATCCAACCTAACTCAATCAGCTTAATACAAATTCAACCCGATCAAACCCGAATCCAACCCAACCTTTTATTTTGTTGGGTTGGTCAGGTTGGGTATATCCATGATCACCCCTATGACTTGAGTAGATTCCATGACTTCCTCTGGAAAATAGTTACAAATATAGAGCACTGATTTTAGCAATCAAGTGATAAGAAAATATAAGCAAAGAGGAGAGATTTAAACAGTCCTTGTTTGAATATACATAAAGTAGAAAGACAATTTAAGATGAAAAGCATATACCGTAATCAAAGATTAAAAAAGAGCATTACAAATAAATAAATATGAACCATGTATTTCAGAGCAAATCATAGCATTATATTGAGATTCTCTTTACATAACCTAAAAAGCTTTTCAGGATTGCAGATTTTTCAATAGGAATGGTGTATATATATATATATATATATATATATATATATATATATCTTATTGTAGTTAGCTCTAATTGAAGAAAGAAAAATATTCTGAATCTGAACAGGAGAACAACAGTTACAGGCTTACAGCAACTAGACTTGTCGCTAAAGCCATACTCAACTGAAGAGCTGTGTTATACCATTATGACGTCCATTATGAGATGGAGGGAATATATACAAAAATACTTAAAAAATTATTTTTATAGAATTTTCTATCTGTACCTGTAATATCGATACTGAAAGAGTTGTCGAGCTCGAGGACGGAATGTACTCACAGGAGAATCCTCCCTATAGGAATCACTGTTCAGATTAGCAAATGACATCATCAAAAGCATTTAGCAAGTCAAAAGTAGTGGAGAAAAAAAACAGACATTACAATTTGCCCAAGTAAAAAGAGAATGTTATATTGTAGCAAAGCAATTCAATTACTTGTTATATAAGTAGCATTTTAATTCATATAACATTTAAGGTTTTGTGTATATTTATATTTATGGTGAACAAAGTCACTGCCAAACAAAACTTTAAATTACTGGATAGCCCTGAAATGGTCAAACCTGTCCAATGAAATCATATTAGAGACTAATACTCCTATATTTATACTAATATTCTAGATGAAATACTAGAGTGGTACAACTAGAGCAAACCCAAACAGTAACACTCCTAACATAAATATGTCTTGCAGGTAAGGAATTTCCTAGCATACAACTAATGCAACAAGGCCTAAACTACTCCAAAAATCAAATTCATTAAAAAAGAGATGAAACAACAGAAAATGATAATAAAAAATATCAGAGCAGAAAGTTATCTGTTAGAAGAACATGCCAAACTTGACGAGGGCCTGCTTTTGTGCGTTTCGATGCTGTTATTGCTCTCAGGTGGGGACAAGCAGATGCAGAATTAGTAAATGATGTTACTGGAGAAGCCTGCAATAGTTGATCCAGATAAGGCATATCATCAGTCCCAAAATATTTCCATGGTTGCCCCGTCATCTTAGCTCCAATGTCTCCTTCAAGAAGAGCTGCAGCACCAACTTCTAAGAAATTATATGCTCTCATGCCTTGTGAATTTACAGCATGATCACTGTGTATTAAAATATGTTTGAAAAAACAAATAAATTTCTGAAGCAATTTAATAAGGGATAAATTAAAAATAATAACAGAAATATAAACAACAGTGGCCATTAACACAACACCTAGACCTGTAGATCAAAACCAAATATAAAATATTAATTACCTGTCAGCTTTCATTGATGATGACTGCTGTTTCTCAAGCCAACGCCATTGTAGAATATCATAGGCAATGAACCCAAGTTTGTCTTTTTCATCAATTTTTGATAACTTAGAAATAGATGAAGTGACTGAATCCTTCTCCACTGATTCTGTGACACTTGCTGGACATAGTTGGGAATTGAAGGATTTACTCAACAATGATGACAATGTTGGCAGTGATTGTCCCGACGCAGAAGGTGGTCTGGCAAATGAAGCTGGTTGGAAATGCCGCTTCGGAATGTGTTGAGCCACAAGGGAACGCACATAACTTAGTGATTTCAGGATTGCCTCAGAAGTAAAACTAGATACAGGCAAAGGAGATGTATTTGTGGATGTTGCTAAAGCACCAGTTTGTTGATTCAAAGATCTTGACCACGGTTGATTCAGATTAATATCACATTCAGCAATAATGGTTGAACAAAAACGATCAATCTGAAGTAAAGTATCCTCACTTGGTTTATATCTGTATAAATTAACTAGTTGAGAACTCTTAAGTCTTAATAGCATAATAGCAAGTAACAAATGATGCTTTCTTGTGTAACACTGTAACACAAATCTAAAGAAAATGCATTCAAGATATCAATTAAAGAGTGTCTAACTAAATGACAAAATTTGCACCGCATCTCAAGGATTAGCAACCCCCTCCCCACAAAACAGAGGGAAGAAAGAGAGAATCAAAGTCGAGATAGATTAGACTATTTACAAAATCAAAATCCATATTCCATGAACATGACCTGTTCGGCTTTTTATTTAGGGATCCTATTGTTTTTATCCACTTAATGATTCCAAGGTAGGGGTGAGGGAGGGTAAGATAAATGAAGTTTTTAATTGAAGGAAAAAGAGTACTCACACCCTCTCCCTAAACTTTATTCCTTTTGCAAATAGACACTCTAAACTTTACCACTTCTGCAAACAAATACCATGTACTTTAATTTCGTTCCAAATTAATATTTAAACTTTGCATTTTTTGCAAATAGACACCTTGAACTTTATGATCATTCCAATTGATCCTTAAACTCTATCCTTTTTACAAAATAGTTCTTCCTATCATGTTAGAGTTAAATTACTAACGAAAAAGAAATATCAATAGTTTACTTATCTTAAATGTCAATCATTCATTAATCTGTTTTTTGTTACATTCCATTTTTCCGTATATTAAAATAGAATAAAAATATATGAATTTTAAAAAATATCCTTTTGATTTTTATAGTTTGGAAAAGTGATTTATGAAAATAAAACTAATAAATTATTGAAATTTGAAATAAATAACCTGTTGAAACTTTTTCTCTGTTAGTAATTTAACCCATATTTAATATAAGAGTTTATTTCAAAAGGGATAAATTTTAAGGATTAACTGAGATGAAATTAAAATTTAGGTGTCTATATGCAAAAGAGGTAAAGTTTAAGGATCCATTGGTACAAAATTAATGTTTAAGATGTGTGTTTACAAAGAGAGAAAAGTTTAAGGATTCATTGGGATGAAATTAATGTTTTAAGATATTTATTTGCAAAGAGAGTAAAGTGGATCAATTGAGGCAAAGCTAAAGTTTAGGGTGTCCATTTGCAAAAGAGGTAATGTTTAGGGAAGTTGAGTACTCTTTTCCTTTTATTGAAATAAGCCAACATTATATTGACAAGCATTTTCAAGAAATTAGGATGACAGAGAGATGATGTCTCAGATACTATTAAGATAGAACAGAATACCCACTCATTCAAATAACATACCTTAGAAGATAGCGTTTGAAAATTGTCACACACCTTGAGACTACTGCAGGACTGGTGAAAATAGTTTTAAATGTTAGCAGCAGAAAATTGAAACTCAAAGTGATTTACATAATACTAAACAGAACAAGTTATAAAGAAAAAGAAATAATTGTCAATGTAAATCTAAATTGCAAATAACAACACGGTTGTGTGATAAGTCTAAAATATAGAAGACCATCCATGTGAACAAAATTATGCATCACACGAACAATGGCTTGATGCAGTCTGGACAATCTCATCACTACCCTTTATCAACAAAAAATGTGACAACTGATAATTACCTTCGCTCCCTCTCTGCAATAGTATGTCCCAAAATTGCGTAATAAGCCAAGTCTGTGGTTGCAGGGTCTGCTAGATAGTCCTGCAATCAGACATTTTAGATTAGTCACCGAATTAGTGTGAAGAAAGTACAATTAACTTAAAAATGAAACAATTGAAAATACGAGAAACGGTATATGCATTAAAACAAGACATAGCCATGTACAAAATACTAGCAAAGTCTCATTGCTAACACAAGTATTTGTCGATACAATATATGTCATCATTCTCAAAGACGCAATGCATGATCGTTAAACTTAGAAGAGAAAAAGGATTATACACTTTACACCGTCATCCAATCACAACCCATCGTGTATGGTAAGTTAGGTGACTTTTATGATAATTATTTTTAAAGTCATATCAATAGTGAATTGTGATTGGACAAAAGTGTAAAAGTGTTTTACACTATAAATACATGACCACTAAACACATAAAGTAATGCTATAGTCTCCATCGAATCCTCCTACTATATTGTAAAGTCATTATTGAATGAAAAACTAAATGCATATGTCTTGAAAATATAAAAATATAAAAATACATCTGATATTTATCATCATAAAAAGAAAGTAGGAATATTAGTAAGAGATTTTAGAATTATATTCTACAATAAATTACAAATCATATTCCAAAAAATCATGACTAATAGAGAAATTGGCTTAAATTTTCAGGAAATTAAAAAACCACACTGAGAATCGTTCAGAAATTAAAGTAGAAAAACAAGTATCGAGAATTGAGACAAGTTCCAGATCAGAACATTGAACGAGTTAAAATAACCGACAGTTTTACACTGAAATTGTCATCTCTGAGTCTGGTGTAGCTGAGAAAACGGAATATGAATTGCACGGTAAAAGCGGAGAGAAAAAGAAGAATGAAGGCCTAACCCGAAGGGTTCTGGAAGGTTCGAGGGCGGAGGTGAGGGGAGAGGAAAGGCAATCAGCGACGGCGCGACGGAGAGGCTCGGGAAGCTTCTTGAGGAAGGAAGATCTCAACCTGGATATGGCGGGAAGGTGTATCTGAGAGAGACTGAAGGTGGTTGAAGACCTGGACATTCTATTCGACGATTCCATTGGAATTTTCTCCAACACTTAACAGTTAGTTAGTTATTGGCTGGAATTGGAGTTGTTTGTGTGCGTGCGCATTTGAATCGATGAGATTTATAATGGAAATGGAATTTGGGGAACTATAAAAGCAGAGGAGTCTCTCACTCACTCACTCACTCACTCACGCACTCACGGGAGACTGACGTGGTGGTATTATGAGCTGGCATGTGCTGCCAAGGTTGACTAGGGGAAAAGAAGTTATATTAAAGAACGCCTATTTCGGGTACACAGGTTTTCAAAATTCATACAGCAGCATATGCCCCCTTCAACGCTGCGTTTAGACATGGAGAAAAATTATACTAGTACAAATAAACAACTACGGCAAATTTTTCAAAAAAATACAATTTTAATTTTTAATTAGCAAAAGGGGGCGATTTTTCAAATATTTAGGGTTTTGGGGCAACCAAACACGCCCAGGCTAGGCGTGTTTAAACACGCCCAAGCCAGGCGTGTTTAAACACGCCCTAGCCAGGCGTGTTTGGCCCCCTTTGCCCTATAAAGCCCGACGAAATCCCATTT
>PYAF01005611.1:159877-198401 GCA_007407185.1 Glycine tomentella
TTTATACATAAGTGAAATTTATAATAATAAATATTTCAATTATATAAATTATGTTATACTTAAAATTTGTAATAAATAATTATTTTTAACATATAAATTATATTATAATTAAATTTTGTAATAAATAGGTATTTCCAACATATAAATTATATTTTAAATTTATATAAACAATTTATATTATAATAAAATTTAACTATTGATAAAAAAGTTAAAGATATTAAAATTAAATTTAGAAATTAAAAAAATGAAAACAATAGGTTGAAGAAATAAAATATTGCAGTAAAAATATACATTAAAAATCTCTAAAATCACTCTTGGTGAAGAAAACAACTTTGAAAAAATATTATCGTTACGGAATTAATTGAACACAAACCAAGCAAAAAGACCCTTTGTAATTTTTTTACCAAACAATAACTTCGATAACTTCATTAAGATTTTTTTTTAACAATCTGAGAACATGTGTTATTGTGAATGATACTAAGATGATTTTATGAGACATGTTTACAAGAGAAATATGAGAGGTTTAAACAACCAAATAATATCAATGTTATATTTCAAATAATATCAATGTTATATTTCTTATATGAATTGATAAATTTATTATAACATTGGGAGTCTCTCCTTATTCATATTTTATCTCTTTTGCATTGATTTTTATGTGAAGACAAAATATATTTAAAAGGTTTTATTGGGTTATAAGAATATTCGGTGATCTTGAAAGTGGTTAAACATTACAATACATCATAAAATTTAGAAAAATCTCATTTTTAAAATCAATCGTTGCATATTATTTGATAAGATCCACTTTGAATGTGAGGGACAATACTTCCTTATTTTCCATGACCATATCTTTAAAAGAAACACAATGTTATTTTTCATTGTTAATGTTGGATGGATCATTAACCAAGTTGTCGTTATTCAAAGAGATGTTATATACATACAACAATTCATATAACAATTTATACATCATTTTCTTTGTGCATTTCTCTCCATCACTATGACATATAATAAATGACATTATTAATTAAGGTTTTAGTCTTTCAATTTTTCATATTCCAATTTTGAGTCCTTCAATTTTTATTTGACAAAATTGATAATTCTTTATTAATTTTTGTCAATATTTTTAGTCCTTCTAAATTTTTTTGACATTTTTAGTCATTTGTTTATTTTTATAATTACTCAAAATTAGTCATTATTTTGTCCCTTGTTTATTTTATATTTAGGATTAATTTTTAACAATAAAAATAAATAAGGGATTGAAAATGGAAAAAAAATTAGAGAGACTAAAATGGATAAAAAATATATATATATATATATATATATATATATATATATATATATAATAGAAGACTAAAAATTATCAAAAAAATTTGAGGGACTGAAAATTAAAAGCTAAAAAATTTGAAGGATTAAAAACTTACTTAACCTTAAATGATATATATGAGAGAGATAGGAAAAAAAATATTATTGTACAAATGGTTGCATGAATTGTTATACAAACAACATTTTTCTTATTCAAAGTGCCTTGGAGAAAACAAGTTCTTGAACTATGCTTTATTTAACCGGTGACAGATTTATGGGGGAACAGGCAGGGGCCATGTCCCCCTCCTCAAGACTCTTTTTAACAATAAAATATTAATAAAGAAAAAATAAAAAAGGGTGTTGAATTGATATTTGCTTCATTTATTTATAGTAATGAATTCTATGTCTAGTTTTATGTATAAAATTAATAGTAAATATTTTTTTGAAACTCATAATTTATTAAATAATTATTCAATAGAAAAATTAAATATTTAAATAATTGTGTATATTTTTTTTTGCCCCGTCTTGATACATCCAGGGATGTGTCCCTATATTTAATTATTTTACAACAAAACATATATAGAGTTTAATTTTTATATGTAATTATTTTACACTATTAATAAGTATAAATAATCTTAAATACAAGTTTTAAAGTAATTATTACAGTTTAAAAAATTGCAAAGTCAATAATCTTATTTATGATTAGATGATGGTATTCTTTTTACGCTATCAGTATGTTTTAATTAAATTCAAAGAAAAAAAAACTAAACTCTTAAAATTTAAATTAGAATTTTCTTTAAAAAATATAAATTAGAATTGAAATCGAAATAAATTGCAAGTATAAACATATATTTAAACTATTTTTTTTGCTTACTAAACATATATTTAAACTTAAAAGTTAAAATTTAAAATGTCTCGTACTAGTTTTTTTTCCCCATTTATATTAAAAAACATTTCTTTTCTTATAACCAATATATGGAAATTTTTTATCGGGTGAAAAGAAAAATGGAAATTCTACTCTAGGGGATAGTACAGTTTCAGTATTTAGGGGTTAATAACACTGAGATGTTAATGCTATCCGCTGGAAAGCATGGCCACGGCAAAAGGACACGTGTGAACAGAACAGCAAAACAGTGAAACCTGAGAATCGGAACTGAGAAGAAGCCATGGCAGTGAGAATAAACAGCTCAATTCAAAACACCCTCTGTCTCCTCAACCCTCCTCTGTTTTCCCTCCGTTACAGAGCTTCTTCCCTGAAGCTGAAACCCCAATTGCATTTTCGTCAAAACCCCTCTCGAGGAGCTTTATTCTGCACATGCACCACCACCGATATCACTCCCCAAAATACCGAACACTTTGTCCTCACTACCCCTCTCTACTACGTCAATGCTCCTCCCCACATGGGTAGCGCTTACACCACCATCGCTGCCGATGCCATTGCTCGCTTCCAGGTTCAATTCTCTATCTCTACCCTCATGGATTTTTTGGTCCATTTCCAGAAATGGGTCGACTTGGAAATTGGACTAAACTGTTGGGTATATGATTAGAGATATTGCACAATGGTTTCTCTTAAGAAAGTTGATGTTTTAACTCTTTATTTTCTCCTATTACATAATATAAGGTTTAAATCATTTGGCAGCGGCTATTGGGGAAGAGTGTGGTATTTATTACTGGCACGGATGAGCATGGGGAGAAAATTGAAACTGCTGCCATGGCTCAGGGTTCCACCCCTCCTGACCATTGCAATCTCATATCTCAATCCTACAAGACGCTTTGGAAAGATGTAATTTAATCCTTAATTTTTCCCTGGAATTTAGTCATGTTTTGTTTTTGTTTAATTTGTTGGATATTCGTATTAATGCATTTTGGTTTACATTTTTCGTGATATTCTTTTGTTGTTGCTTGGTTGCAGTTAGATATTTCTTATGACAAGTTCATTAGAACAACTGATAGCAAGCATGAAGCAATTGTGAAGGAATTTTATTCAAGAGTGCTTACCAATGGTGACATCTACCGAGCTGATTATGACGGACTTTATTGTGTAAACTGTGAGGAATATAAGGTGATTGTTTGAACTTGGAAGTTGTCGCTCTGGTACTGGCAATATTTTATGTTTAATTTATATAAGCATTTTATTTTGAAGGGTCTGAGTATGTCCTGTGAACTGCAAGCAATCTTTCTGTTTAGCATCCTTTAATAGGAAGGAAATAGAGAACTTTCTCTGATCATTTGAAACTTTTGATTTAGATTGTTTCCTTACTAAGATTTACCATCTTAGTTTCATGATTTTACTTTAAGAATGTATTGCTATCTGATGCAGGATGAGAAGGAACTTCTTGATAATAATTGTTGTCCAGTTCACCTAAAGCCTTGTGTTTCAAGGAAAGAGGACAATTACTTTTTTGCATTGTCAAAATATCAGAAGGCATTGGAGGATACTCTTAATAAAAATCCGAATTTTGTGCAGCCATCTTTCCGTTTAAATGAGGTAAGGCAATGGGGAGTTCCCTTTTCTCTTTGTATTATAAAATATGAACTCCCTGTCTGTCTGTTACTTTTTTAGCATGCTGCACTTTGTGCTGGCTGTATTCAATTTTATTTTCCGAACATATTTACTACATTCATTTGAGAAGATTCAGAATGGAAACTTATATGATTTTAAGATTTGCATTGATAGAAAGGACCAGTGATGACGTACTTGAACTATTTTTACATTTCTCTGGTCTTGGAGCTTGAGTTTTTAACATGCCATCCAATTAACACTCTGAAGTCCTACCATAATGTGGCCAAACAATTAGAATCTTAATATTCTACAACCATTTAAAATTATATTTATATTTCTATAGTCATGTGACCTTTTACATATATGTTTAAAAGGTCACGTGACTATACAGTACAGTGAAGCGATTTTGTGGTCATGAATCTTATTGGATGTAAAAGATTATAACAAATATCATTAATTATAGTTAGGAATGATGGTTGGATCTATACCCAATGGATACTCACAAAAATTACCCATAAAATGGTTTGTGGGTCCAAGCCCAAGTAACCCACAAAAAATTGCAATGAGCATGGGTTTGGGTAGTGGGTACTATAGTACCCTACCTTTATCACTTGTACACACACACACACACACAATTAAACTCTGATCCAGATATTTGATAATTGATATGTTAATTGGATGTAAATTTGATGACATATTGCTAAAGAAAATGCAAATACCAAGGTGTTTGATTTGTCTTGTTTCAAATACAGCCCCACCCTGCATGCTGGCCCACATGCTTCCCCATAGATAGTGGGATAATGCTTTATAGCAGGTTCATTTATGAGATATAGGTATCTAATGGACTGCATATTATCTCTTTTGGGAGAACTTAAAATGCATTTTCTTGTTAATGTATTGTGCTTTAAATTAACTGCTACAAGCTTCAAGGTTCAAAGTTGGATCAAAAGTGGCTTGAGGGACTTTTCCATTTCCCGAGCATCAGTTGAGTGGGGCATTCCTGTTCCTGATGACAAGACCCAGACTATATATGTATGGTTTGATGCTTTACTAGGGTAAGGATATGTATTTTATAGCTTGTGCGTGCTTCTCTAATTTCCCTTGACTCTATTCTATAACCTTATAGTTCCTGTCTATCATAATCAATGACTATCAGTTTGTTTATCATTCAAAATACATTGCTAAATGCATGAAAGTTCAAATTATGCATGACCATTTGTACAGAAAAATGATAAAGAACAGTTTGGACTTCTGCTATTCTGCTGAATATCTTTAATTAAATGAGTTGCTAATTACCTTCCTAAACTTTTATTGAATATCTTTTCTTTTATCTTTTTCATATTTGCAGCTATATATCAGCACTATCTGATGATCAGGAACAGCCTGATTTACTAAAAACTGTTTCTTCAGGTTGGCCAGCTTCACTGCACTTGATTGGTAAGGTATGTCACAGGTTTTCCTATTTTTTTAGTAAACTTAATTTACTGAAAACCATTTTTTATCTACTTACAACAAATTCATTGTTTATAACCATTAATTGTGAGTATCCTTTACATAAAAGTCCCAATGTTTCATTGTTTCACCCTAACCTTTTCTTCTATGCATCCTTCACTAATTTGTTTGTTTGTGTGTGAGAGAGGCTGCACAAATTGTTCCAACTTACACTGGGTTGTCTTACGATGAGATGCTACTTTTCTGTATGGTTTATCTCTTTGGAATCAAATAGAATCATAAAAATGGAAACTTTTGATTTATGGTTTTGTTATCTTTATCTGTTTTAATTTTTTGCCAAAAAATGCAACACTTATATTTTCTTATTAAACATTGTAGTTGCTACTGAAGCATTTGTTTTTTGTGATGGTTTTGCAACCTGTGATATATGTTAGTTAATGAATTTTTATGATATTTAAGAATAGTAAAACATTGAATTTCTATATTTCTTCAATGATTTTGTTACTCTGTAGGATATTCTACGCTTCCATGCTGTTTACTGGCCAGCTATGCTAATGTCTGCTGGACTAAGCCTTCCTAAAATGGTATTTGGCCATGGATTCTTGACAAAGGTATTTGTAGTTAAAACTATTTAGTATTTACTATCTTATGTTTCTTCTTGAGATAGCTCTAATAATACCAATTCGGGTTTGAGGACAAGGCTATTCATTTCCTGGGAAGTGTTGATAGACCTTGGGAAGTTTATGTGAGAAGGGATACGAACCAGCTCAAGACTCAGACACTCAATAGGCCTGAACTATTAGTGTTTGTACAGTATTTGTGTCTTTAGGTAGTTCTGGATCTGAATTATTATTGTTTTTGTGTCTTTAGTTAGTTATGGATTGGTGTGGCAATTATAGTGTTGTATATTTTTTACAACAGATCCATAGGAGGTAGTCATTGTGTCAGTTTGTTGTTCATGGTGTTTTGAAGGAGGAAACTCCTTGTTAGGGGGAAATTAGGGGCAAACCTTGTGTAATTTATGTACTGTTCTTCAAATCTGGTGTATAAATAGTAAAATTTACAAACATTAGTTCAATAAAATATGGGTCTTAGCAAAAGGTAGGAAACTAAATTTGGCAATTTTTGACTTAGCAAAGTTTTATAAATCTATTTCTTATATTTAATTTCATTTCATGCAGCAATGCTTTTTATTTTGAAAATGTTAGGATGGCATGAAGATGGGCAAGTCACTAGGGAATACCCTTGAACCAAATGATTTGGTTAATAAATTTGGGACAGATGCAGTTAGATACTTCTTCCTCAGAGAGGTGGAATTTGGCAATGATGGAGACTATTCAGAGGAGCGCTTCATCAATATTGTGAATGCACATCTTGCCAATACAATTGGTACTTTCAACCTTACTTTCATTACTTGTAACATTCAGTAACAAATATTGATATGTATTTCCTTCACTATTTTGGCAGGAAATCTTCTTAATCGGACACTAGGACTTCTGAAAAAGAACTGCCAATCAATTCTTGTGGTGGATTCCACTACAGCTGCTGAAGGAAATGAATTCAAGGACAATGTAGAGAAGCTGGTAAAGCCTCTAGGAAATTCTATATTTCTATAATTATGAATTAAATTTTAAAGTTTGTCATTTTGCAGCAGTCTGGGGTTATGCTACCTGTGAATTTAATAACTACGGAAACCCTCTATAGCACATTTTTTGTCTGGTGATTTATACCTGGTGTTGAATGCTGCTTGGTTGCGTGGTAGCTTTTATTGTAACTTGTAATCAATGTACAGAGAAAGCTAGGAATTTCAAGTTGAAATATTTTGTTTTCACATTCAGGAGGAGACCTCTTTTGATTTGAGAGTGGATGCTAACTACTGCTTCAATTTTATCCTGTGTTCTAGGTATTTGGACATAATGAAATAACTCATCATATTTAAATAATCCAGATAGATTTTTTTTTTTTTTTTGGGGGGGGGGGGGGGGGGGGGGGGTGGTATTTAAATTTAATGGGCTGTTAGAGGCTAGCTAGATACAACTCTGCATATCTAAGGATCTTGCCCAGAACACTATTAAAAATTGTTACTTCCTTCGTTCTATTATAATTGTCGTGTCAAAAAAAGATTGTTCCAAGATAATTTTCATTTTAGCTTTTCAATATAACATTAATTACTTTTTTCCACTTATACCCCTTATGGTGGATAACAAAATCTATAAATAAATTAATGATAGTATAAGGTTAATTTTGTAAAATTACTATTCTCTTTCATTTATTTATTACTTTTTCTTGGTCTATGCAAAACAACCTAGGACGACAATTATTTTGGGACGGAGGGAGTACAATATTTATATACCAAACAAAAAATGAAATAATTACTTGTTTACAGGCTATATCATTAGAACTTTGGTTTTATATTCTATTTCAAATTTCAAAATAGAAACAGTCTGACACTTGGTTAATGTTCCAAATTTTGGTTCCATAGTTGCTAAGTTGACATATTTTAAAGCTATTCTTGTTGCCCTTGTTCATAAGTTGTGGTGGGAGTTGCTGTGACTCAGTTTGACCAATGTTTATGTTGTCTGTAGGTTGATAAAGCTCGCATTCACTATGAAAATCTCTCCCTGTCATCAGCTTGTGAGGCTGTTCTGGAGATTGGTAATGTTGGGAATTTGTATATGGATCAGCGTGCACCGTGGTCTCTCTTTAAGCAAGGGGTCACTTCTGCTGAAGCAGCAGCTAAGGTAATTTGCTCAGCCCTATATTATTGTATGAAAATGAAATCCTCCATCTTGTTCTTGAATAACATCTGGGTCAAGTAAAAGTTTAAACATGATATATTGTTTTTGTCAGTATAAAACTTCATATGCTATCAGTTAACAAAAGAAAATTTACATCGTTAGAATATTTAAGGTATTGCATATTCAATAATCATTTTAACATCCTATATTGTTCATTGACATTCAAACACTTTAACTGACATTGGATCAAATTTTAATAAAAAACTAAACAATTGTTTCTTTTCATGCATAGAGTGAAAATAGTCAATTTGCTTTTCATTAATTGTCAATTGTCATTAAGTTCCTTCTTAATCAAGTATAATATGCTTAATTAACGTGTGGCTCAGTTTTGCTGCTGTTGAAGATAAGCAAAATGCCTAAGCAAGATTTTTTCATTTATGATGTTGGAGCAGGACCTTGTAATTATATTAGAGACAGTGAGGATTATTGCAATTGCACTATTTCCTGTTACACCAAGCCTGAGTTGGAGAATATATGCACAACTTGGCTATTCCAGGGACCAATTTGATGCAGCAACTTGGGTCTGTCCTCGCTCTCTCACATGTGCGCACGCACACATATCCTCACATACACATATAGATTTTTAAATATACATAACTTATACGTAAACTATTCTGTTCTCTGATTTAAGTTGTTTTACATTGTAGAGAGACACCAAGTGGGGTGGGCTTAAGGGTGGCCAAGTCATGGCTCAACCTAAACCAGTCTTTGCTAGGATTGAAAACCAAACTGAAGTGGAAGACAAAGGGGTTGCAGTCGGAAAGACTAAGAAAAGCAAAGTGAAGCCGAAACAACCTCAAGAAGTCGCCGGAGCCTAGATACCCATTTTTGACATTTCCCCCTTTTCTGATTTGTTAATGTTTTCACCAAGTTCAGCTTCGTGTAAAACTAATTCTTTTGTTAATTTATGTACACAAATATTTAGGTACGTGCATATGCAAGAAGGTATGTATGAGCACGAGGCATATGTGTGCATATAAATTTTGAATGGAAAATTTGTTTTTCTTATTTTGGAAATAAAGTTGAGGGTTTAATTACTAGATGTGCATCATCAATTTACCTTCCACGCTCAATCCTTGGCACAGATTAGGGTGGTCAGCAACTGATCCTTTACTTGACTGGGCCAAAGTAAATCAATAACGCTGTTAAGTGTTAACTGTCTTAAATATTTTCTCTTTTCTAAATTCAAACGTCATACAATTTGTAATGGGATAAATTGATGTGGGGGGCTTTTATATGTACTTAAACTTCGTGAAGTTTGAGAACAATTTACTTTTGGAATTTAAAATGTTCGGAGTGGACAATATCTAGTATTACATCAAACATGTCATAATGTTAACTCATTTTGATTTTGTTTTCAAGTTTCTTAAATATGCCCAGACCTGAGCAAGTAACCCCATCTGGTCTATAGGTATATTTAGGCTGAATTATAATTGACTCCTTTATAATTTTTAATGTTTGACTTTGATTTTTCTTATTTTTTATTTTTATGTAATTTTGGTTCTTTTATTTTTTAAAATCTATAATTTTTGTCTAATCTTCAACTTTGTATACATTTATATCATTTTAACATGATATATGAGAAGAGATCAAATTATATGATTGTAATTTTGATAATTATTATATCATTTTTATAACTTGATACACAATATGATTTTTCATTGATTTAATCTTGAAATATATCTATATATTATCAATATCGTTGTGTCAAATTTTGTCAAAATTAAATAATAATAATAATAATAATAAAAAAGGTAATCAATTGATCCATATTTTAGTGTATTTTGAAATGTTTATTTTATGTTGATTTCAATCTATATAAAAGAGGTAATAAATAATATTGAATTAATATGAATTTTTGCATGTGATTTATGTAAAGTAACTTTCAATTCAACATGAAATTTAAAGAAAATATTATTCAATTGAAAATTAAAATAATATAATAGTTATTAAAATTACACCTGTAATCTGATTCTCCTCTCTTTCTCTATATATTTTGAGGTTAAGGAAAATATATTAATTATTGAGTAGAATACCAAAAAAAAAAATATTTTGGCATATAGTGCTTAGCTAAATATTTTATTTCAAAAGCTAATATATAACGTTAATTTTTAGTGTGCGTATACAACCAATGTACACCCAACGAATGTGACGTGTGCGAGGACAAAAGAATTAAGGGATCTACTTTATACACTATATAAGTTTCTTATACACCATATGTTATTTTGAAAATGCCAAAAGTGCCCCTCGAATTATTTTTATTGTTGCTGTTTGGTTGAATAGTTGTGGTCATTTGGCTTTTGATTGGGTGCACGTTGGCTGCGATTTTGTTGTGCATTGGAGGTGTTAGTGTTGGAGGAGGTAGTTGTGGGCCGTGGTAGCTAGGCTGAGCAGTGGGAGTCACCGGAGAGGCCATTTTTAGCGGTGGGTGCGAGGTAAGTCAGTGTCTGTTGTCTTACGGATTACGTAATCCGTAAGTTTTATATGAGATACGGATTAGTCAATTCGTATGTTACATACAAATTCGTCAATCCGTACAAATCATACGGATTAGTTAATCCGTGAGCATCAAACGAATTAACTAATCCATATGTTTCGTATGGTTTGGTGAATCCGTATGCTACACACGGATTGCCTAATCCGTGTGTAGCATACGGATTGGTGGATCCGTACAACATGTTAAATGAAAATTTAAGGGTACGGATTGGTGGATCCATATAGCATGTTATTTATAAATTTAGGGTTTATTTAAATTGAGAAGAGTGTTTCTAGAATTTATAATAAAGTATTTAAGTTGAAGAATGTTTTTAAAATTTATAATAAAGTATTTAAGTTGTTTTAATGTGTAACAATGTTGTTATTGAATAAATCTATAAATAACTGTATTTTTTTTGTGAAGATGTAGAACGATGAGTGGATATATGACAGTATTATGTCAGAGGACATGAATTTGGAGGAAGATATTGGAGAAGAAGGTGATGGTGTTGAAGATATTAATTGTTCAGTTGATTGTTCGGCAGCCTTCAATACATCAGAGGTATATATTTGTAGTTAAACTTGTTTAATGAATGTGTTGGAGTATCAAAATATTAATAAAAGTTGAATGTTGTATTTGTGTAGGTGTTTAATTCCTGTGATGATGTATTGAGATGGGCTCGTAGTGTAGCATATGATAATGAATTTGTTGATGTCATATTAAGGAGTGACATGGCAAATGGAAAGCTAGGAACAACATCATATGTTATAATTGGTTGTCAAAGGAGTGGAAAATATAGACCATTGAAAAAAGGGTTTGTACCAACAACAGGGAGCAGTAGAAAATGTGAGTGTCCGTTTAAGTTGAGAGCAAAACCTGTACCAGGAGGGCAAGGTTGGATAGTGAAGCTATTATGTGGCACTCATTATCATAGTTTGGCAAGCTCATTATGTGGACACGCATATGCTGGTAGGCTAACTGAGGATGAGAAGATAATTGTTGCTGATATGAAGGTACATGGTGAAACCCAAGAATATTCTTTTAACTTTGAAGGAGCATAATGCTAATAATTACACAAGTTTGAAGCAAATCTACAATGCAAGATATGCATATCACACGGATATAAGAGGTGATAACACTGAAATGCAACAGTTAATGAAACTTCTTCAGCGTGACATGTATGTTCATTGGCATAGAATGAAAGAAGGCAATGTGGTCCGTGACTTATTTTAGGCTCATCCAGATGCAGTGAAATTGAGCAATGCATACCATTTTGTCTTCTTGATTGATAGTACGTACAAAACAAACAGGTACAAATTGCTTTTACTTGACATTGTTGGTGTCACACCTACGGGGATGACATTTTCTGCCGCATTTGCCTATTTAAAGGCAGAACGTACAAACAATCTTGTATCGGCACTTGAGCGCTTTAGAGGAATTTTCTTTAAAAGTGAATTTTTTCCACATGTGATTATTACTGATAGAGATGCAGTGTTGATGAATGCTATAAAAAATATTTTTCCTCAATGTACCAATTTGTTGTGTCGCTTTCACATTGAGAAGAATGTCAAGGCAAAATGCAAAACTTATATTCGGCAGAACAATGTTTGGGATTATGTGATGGATGCATGGGTATAATAACCTTGATTTACAAAAAAAAAAATAAAAAATATGGCGCTGATAGTGTGGCACTGTAGCTGCAGGCCACTTTTCTCTAGAATTTGGCGCTGACAGCGTGAAAGTGGCGCCAGTAGCGCTAGAGTGGCGCCGTTAGGGCCATGACTCACTTTGTGGCGCGATTAGCGCCATAAACGCCCCAGAAAACACTTTTTCTCTGGATTTTGGCGTGGTTAGCGCCAAAGCACGTTCTGGGCCACTATAAAGGGGCATTTCGCATTTTGGGGAAAGGAAAAACCATTTTCTTCTTCTTCCTCTGTATTTCTGCCATTGATGTGGTAAAAAGCTTCATATCTTCATCATACTTCATCTAAACACTTCCTACCCAACTAGAAAGTTGATTAGAATCCCTTTAAGAGCTAGATTCTAGCTTCGATCCTTAGAGAAAACCTTAAAATGGAGAAATCTCGTTCTTTAGGGAACTTGGTAAACTGAGTTTTGGAGGAGAAATAAGGCAATTCAAGGACGTCAGGGCTTGGAGAAGTGATCCTCCAGCGTTCCTCGACTGTTTAGAGATAAGAAACTCAAGTTTTACTGATTGATTTGTGAAATGGTTCTTGGGATGAATAGTAACCAAATTGTGTTAGGGCTGAAACTAGGCTTGGATTCTTTAGAAAAGTATGATCAGGGGGTTGTTCTGATGAATACTAAGCTTTGAAACATGACTTTTGATGAAGTTTGGTTTTGACTCTGAGATATGTATGAGTAGGAAGAATGTTGATGAAATGGAAGGTGTTATGATAGATATGAGCCTAAGTGCCTTTTGATATGAACCAATATGGGGTTCATTGTTTTTACGGATCGTCCTTGAAAAGGCTTCTTGTTAAAACATAAGAAAAAGGTGCACGCCAAGTGTTTGGCGAAAAGAAATAAAGATAAAGGCAATATGAAGAAAAGTGCAAAGCAAAAATAACGAATTTAACATGAACAAGATGTTAAAAAAATAGAATAAAAATAAAAAGGCAGGGAAGACAAGAAATGGAAGAAGACGCCACACCTTATGAAAAGTGATAAGTCCCGTGGGGATTCGCCACAAAGATTATAGAAAACCTTTGATAAGAACCAATGTTTGGTCGAATTAAGAACCCAAGAGGAACTTCCTCTCACATACTTTTAAAAGTGTAAAGGTTTTATTCAATTCAATGGTGAATACATAAGACAAAATGAATGACTATTTATAGCCAACAAGTGGTGTTTATCTCCTTTTTCTCTCCAATGTGGGACTTCAGGCACATATTCCTTATACTAAAAAAATGTAATTCGTGTTGAACTTTATGTCTCATTTTCATCATCATAGATGCAGAATTTGGACTTGAGACTAGAAATACAATTTGTAGGAAATCTTTAGAGCTTTCAAACGCATCAAAGAACGCCTAAAAACGGATATCTAAAACTCAAGTTATGTTCAAAACATTGGAGGTATCTAGGCTCTTCACTCATTTTCTTGATCCTCATCACCTTTACAAAAGTTGTTCAGGAGGCTAGATAAACGGTGAAAATGTGTTGAAATAACTGTGTTAGTCAAGTTGGATAATTGTTGGAATATGGCCTAGTTAGAGCATTGAATTGAACTTATGTAGAGTCTAAGGGGACTCTAAGGTCTTGGTTGGACCAAGATAGATCCTGTTGAGGGTCTGTGAATCGCCTATAAGGCGGTTAGCTTTGATAACCCTAAGATAAAGAACAGAGAGGTTTTAATGAAAGGAATAGCGTTTCTTTTCGTTATAACGGTTGAGGACCATTATTGATTGATTATTTGTATGCCTTATGTAGGGCGTGATAGTGACATTGCTGGTGGTTGTGACCACGAATCCAGGAGAGTCGGTGTAGCGCTGAGAGCAGGTAAGCTCTTTGTTCTTAGGAGTGTTTTCCCTTGCTTGTGTTTCACTATACCCCGAGGGGGGTGATGGTCATTGTATGTCATGTGTATTGAAATTGTGTGTTACTGTTTTATTGAGAACATGTATATGATATACATTGTAATGATGTGTTGTTGATTGATGAGTTTTCTCTGGCCAGTAGAATAGAGTATTATGGATTTCCGTTGGAAATGTACCTGTCACAGATGATCTTTCCTCGGAATTGCCATAGGTATCCAATGAGGTCCTAAGGGAATGTACATGTTCAGATGATCTTCCTGAGGCATTGAATTAAGTCCTAAGAGAATGTACCTGTTCAGATGATCTTCCTTAGGCATTGGATGAAGTCTTGGAGGATTATACCACTGGGTGGATGATCTCTCTCAGACCATGTGATATGTGTGTATCTATTATATTGTTACACATGTGTTATGATATACATATGATATGTTTATGGGAGCCGTGATGGTTGGATTGTATGTGATGCCAATTTTGATACTATATGCCATGGAAGTGAACCAGGGGAAGGAAAGACCACTAAGGACCCTGAATTTATTGAGATTGTTATCTCACCCCTGTTGGGGATTATATGTTTTGCAGGTGATGCTCAAGAAGTTGATGGTGGATACCAGGGCAAGAAGCCCGTGCAGGGATAGGTTCTATGTGAACCTTAGGCATAGGTTTTTGAGAGCTTGTTGGCTCATCTATTTTGATTATGCCTGATGCTTTGTACCTTGAGGGGTTATGTATAGTTTTGTATAAACATTGTATACTATAGGAATTCACTATATATATAATGTACAGTTGATGTTGTTAATGACATTTGATTACGTCATTTTGTTTACTGCTTCCATTTTAATTATCTGTGATAATTGCTGCGCTTAACTACCATAAATCAATGTTAATGAACCGGATGCATATGGGGTGTTACAATGGGGAACTGTTGTTGATTGTCATACTGAGAATTCATATGATGATTGTGTGGAGAAGTTTGAAATTGTTTGTGCACCATGGCCAGCGTTTATTGATTACGTTAAGGAAACATGGTTGGATTCGCATAAGGAAAAATTTGTAACCGCATGGACAAATAAGGTAATGCATCTTGATTACGTTACAATGGATCTACCAATCCGTGCAACACAAACCCATTACCAGAATCACTCACCTTCGTTGACGATGCAAACAAAGACCACCGCCACCAACGCGACAACCAATAATAACGCCGAAGACCACCGAACCGGAAGCTACTGCTGTAGCGGAAGAATGCACAGTAGGTGTTGGAGAAGAGAGACCTCGACAGACAAATGGCAAGCGCCCTTCACCAATTGAATTTTTTTTATTTTATCAAAATAATTAAAAGGATATTTCTAGTATTGTACCGTGTCTATATAGTGTATAAGAAATTCTTATAGTGTGTTTAGTTGATCCCAAGAATTAAGCGCGTATTGATGTGGGCCGGTTGAATAGTTAGGCCCACGCTATAAACACAAAGCTACAACAAGGCAACAAAAGAAGCACCCAAATCAGGACTTGATCAAGCAGTTCGTTCATTTCAGCCGTCGGAGAAAACTGACAATAAAAAGAACCAGGTAACTCTCTCTCTTGCCCGCGTTTCTTATGGTAGATTTCTGGTTACATCAATTTGTACAAGTATATGTTGTTGATCTTCACGATCACGAGTGTAGGTTTCAGATCTATCTTTTTTTTTTCTTTTTTAATTTTCGTAGAAAGAAAAGTAGAATCACGGGAAGGATTTCCTTTCGCTTTCAGTTTTTGGATCTACACGACGATACCCATACATACCCCTTTGCTAATGCAAGTTGAATTTCGGGGTTCCATTCTAACATAGTGATGAAATTTTTATTTGATAGCTATCATATAACGATCGCATAGCGGAGTGGATATCGCGTTAGACTCCGGATCTAAAGGTCGTGGGTTCGAATCCCACAGCGATCGCTTCTTTCTTTTATTATTTTTTCTTCTTCTGAAAATGCTGATTTTCCATATGTTGCTTTTGTTTTGTTCTGTTCTTCCGTCTGTATTTGATTTGTTCCCATTAATTCTGAAATGATTCACCATATTTGGAATTGCGTGGTTTTGATGTCCAAACCTTTTCTCACAACTGATGTTTTTGGCTTCTGTTAAATTAAAGCAATAAAGTCAATTGATCAATATTCTAATTGGAACCGATCAGACTTGTTGAATTTGAGTTTATAAAATGTCGACCTATTGTTTGGCTGGTTTATGAATCTTCTATATATGCCCCTATGCATTGCGGAGTTGTAAAATGAAATGAATTAAACTCCTCTTATAAGTTAAAATCAATTTATACACTTTAACTTTTATAGCAACTTTCTTGTTTAACTTCTCGAAAAGGTGAGGTGAGGTCTGTAAGTTCATTTTAACTTATAAATAAAAGAAGTTTGATTCATTTTGTTTTCTATTTTCTTCTATAGAGTACTTTTTGATAACATGTAATGTAAGGAAGTGTTTTTGTGCTTCACTTCATGATGTTGCCCTTAATTTATTATGGCTTGATGTTTGGAAATGAAATGATCTTCCGAAGGAGAAGCTCTCCATAAATGCATAGTTGCTCATTCCTGCATTTGCATTGTGATAGATAAGATTCAAAGAATATCAGGAGTGAGCAACAACCATGGCTTATTAGTCAGATGTTTTCTAATGTTGGAACATGAGCAGACTTGTTTTCATGAAATTGTAGTTTTAGAGGACTAGATTCAATGGTTGAAAATGCTCCTTCACTCTTGTGAGTTCCGGTGCTTACTGTCCTTGTTATCTTCTGATTTGGGCTATTTCATCATGTGTTATCTTCTTGGAACCATGTTTTCCGATGTCTACTCTGGCGTGAAAGAAACAGGTGGTGTTTATGTGAATCCTTAATTAGTAATTTGCGGTGATGTGAAACTAAAACTTGCCGTCTTCTCCTAGTTATAATTTATAATTATAAATGCATTAAAAAGGGATCTTGTCCTGTTTTAGTGTTCAACATGCTTTTTGGGAAAAATGGGCACGCTTATCTCATGGCATGGATATATTTGCATGCAATCGTTAATTCGTTATAATTGTTTTTGGAGTTTAGCCGTTTCTGAAACGCAAGTTTTAAAATTTTTATTAAAATCGATTCATTATAATTTAAAAAATTAATAAATGGAGCTTAAATCAGGTGTATAATTATATGTTGGATTAGAATTAATTCTCACTTTTCCTTGCTTTAAATATTTACTTAATATACGAAAGAACTTCAATCCATTTGTAATTTAACATAATTTTACGTAGAATTTTTCATGATATGTTTGCCATTGTTTCATGTTAGTTAAGGTTTGAGTTCGTTTTTACATTATGTTAATTTTGTGACAGCTTTGATCACAATCTTTGAAAAAGATTCAATACGCCTTACATAATAATACTCAAGTGGAAGGGGTTTGAACTTATTAGAACTTTTGGTTGATTTCAAAAAAAAATTGTAAGAAAATAATATTAAGAGGAGTTTCGTTTTAATGCTTACCTGTACTTCATCGAGTGAGTATAATTTGAGAATTAACAACTTTAACCTCGTCTATTAGCATCTTAATGTACAACCACTAATGAGTTAGTGGGAGAACAGAATATGATGCAATCCAAGTCAATAACTTGTTTGATTAGTGATTGTATAGTAACTATGCTATGTTGACAATTAATTGTAAGATACGATATGTCTTTCCCCCCTAGTTTGTCGTAAAATTGTATTTAATTGCATCGGCAGTCGTCATGCTTGATGGAGAAAGCACGATTAGGTATCAATCATAAGTAAATCAAATTTCTAGTGGTCTCATACTATAACAGATATCCCTTGTTTAATGTTAACCGCATGAGCATAATTAAAACTCCATAAAAGATCTAATAAAAATGAAATGAAAGATTAAAATCATTTATTCAAAATTAACGAGTTTCCTCCATGTCCCAAAAAAAATACAAAATTAACGAGGAACTTTTTTGCAAATACTATAACACAGGCTAAATAATATCTCAAAAGTCATTAATAATTGTGAAAAATATAAATATGGAAATATCACAGACTAAATTTGTACACTTCTCTAGACAAATGGAAATCAAATGTGATTGAAATGACCTGCAGAAGAAATGTATAATGTTCAAACTTGTTTGTGCTTTTAGGATGTTCAAAAGTTCATGTAATCGATCTATGCGGACTTAGATTTCTAATAGAGCCAGTGTTATGTTTGGTTCTACAACGGAGAACCCCAAACGAGAATTTAAGGTTTGATCATAAAACACGTTTGAAGGAGTAAATTTTAGTCTCTTAATTTATAATAGAGTTAGTATGGGAGTTCTTATACGGTTAATTAATAAGAAATTATTATTTTTATGATTTTTAAAATAACTATAATCAAAGTCAACAAATTTATGAATAGAAAATAATGTACTTCCTTTATCTTTTTATAATTACGGTCTTAGTTTATTTTATATAAACCAATAAAATTTAATAAAAAATGAAAGAGTATAAAACATTTCAGACTGTTCACAATACACATTAATTATTCTTAAAAAATTAAATCTCCTAATTAAAATTATGCTGCTCAAAGTTACTTAGTTAATTTTCTTTTCTTCTAATTTGCATAACTTGGATTCAAATACTACATAACTTTTCTATAGGTTTGTAATTTTCTATCTCACTTTATACCAACACTAATGAAAGTCATTTACTCTAATTTTTAAATGAAATTTAATGTTTTACATTGTAAAAATATAAAAATCACCTAACTTATGTGTGTTAATGTTTAAAATTAACATATTTATCCAATGAGTATAACTCAATTAGTAATATAAACTGGACTTGTGGAAAATAATGATTTAATCCTAGTATAATACATTGTTGAGGAGGAAAAAAAACTTTAGGTGTGACTATATTATGAAAACTAAATATTAATCTCATAGTCTTTGATCAAAATTTATGAAAATATCTCGGGTCCCATTGAGAAATCAACCGGGACTAATTACAGCAGCTATCATAAAAAAATTACCATATTCAATAAAATTACCATCATAAACATGATCTTCTTAGGATTTCTTAGAAAAGAATGAACGTACAAATCAAATGCTCACCACATAAACGGGAGTTAACACACGTTTTCCAACGCATGAAAGTTCCGTTTTCCCAATGCAAGAAAAAATAGAATTGCTTTGTACATACTCCATGCGAACAGGCTCAGGCTCTTCTAATTAGGTTTAGACAAATAATTTTGATTTTGATACAAAAAGAGCTATCTTTTCTTTCCAAACCACTGCGAGCGAGCGGTGTTTGGATGGAGTACAGTGAATAGAAAAGCCCGACCCCACCCAAAAATATTCGTTTGTGTAGTGTGGCGTTCCCACGCAAAACCAAAACGAAAACCTCAGAGACGAAAACGGGAACCGTTGATTATGAAACAGACGACGCGGAAGCCCGTTAGGAGCGAGGTAAACCCTAGGAACAGAAACGCCGCGTATCCCAACGCTATGGCTATGTCCGTTTGCACGCAGAACGCATTGCTCGCTCTACACGTCTCCATCTCCTTCAGCGTCCTCGCCATCGACGTCCCCGCCGCGCTCGCCGACAACAACAGGTACGCGAACACCTGCACCACCACCACCACCACACCACATCACTCCCACACACACACATAAGCGAGTGATGAAGAATAAATACTGTCGAATTATTTCTCGATTCTGAGTTTCTGACCTGGTCATGCCCGAAGTCGAACCATATTTGCAACACTTCGGGGAACAGTGTTACGCCTCGTGAAATTTCCCACACCGACGCTCCCATTTCGAACATTGAGTACACCACCACTATCGCATTCGCCGCTAGAACGAATCTGAACCGATTTCGGTAACTTACTTTCCAATTTCCACACGAATTTAGAAATTAGGTCTGAAATAGTAAGTAATAAGAGTACCTGAAGGTGTCGTAGTGGTACCAGTGAGGAGAATCGGAGCCACTAGTGTTGGTGAGCATGAAAACAGAGGAGGCGAGTGAGAAGGAGAAGGAGGTCAGGCGGAACACGAGGATTAGCAAGTTGAAACGACGTAGTTTGTGTTCCGCCACCGTCGAGTGGAAACGAGGGTTATGCGACGGCGAACAACTGTTATCGCCGCCGTTGCGAAGAGGCTGAGGTGATCGCATGCTGCAATTACTAATTTCGAAGTTCGAACGCACTATTTCCTTGTTTTGATTTTCATTTTGTTTATTATGGCGAAGAAGGAGTCACGGGAGAGAGAGCAAGAGTTCCATGAACCGAGAAAGCAAGAGTTCCTTGTTTTGATTTGTGTGTGTTGCTTTTAATTTATTGGTGAGAAAAGAAACTGCGTGGAATGTGTTCGATAAAAGTTGTTCGAGACAGAAAGCGTGCTAACAGCAGGCATGGCCGTGACAAAGGTGTGGTCACTCCTAATCTACTGTCCTTTCATTTTCTTCTTCTTCCTTCTATTTTCTATTTTTCTTTTTCTCTCAATTTCTTTAAATTAAAGGACAGCTTTTTTAGAATTATAATAATAATAAAGTGATTTTACATAAATTTACTACACAACATATGAGCTTTTTTTATTTTATTTTTTAAAAAGTTATGTCACACCAAATTGTGAAATGCTAAATGCTCATTACCTCTTCCTGTTGGCATCCTTATCTTCTCGTAAAGAATCATTATTGTGTTTATGCTCATTTCAGTGGGGTTGCCAATTGGAATAATCTATATATGCCTTAACACGTGAAACTCTGGGATTGGGCACCTTCTGCCAATTGTTTGACAACAAATGCCGTTTAATGTTTTTCTTCTTCTTCTTTTTCTTTACCACCAATATCTTCCACAAAATTAATCCTATGAATTGAGGAAGACTAATAGCAAAGTTCTCTCAAAGAAAATCTAGAATTTGAACTTCAGATTACTGATACTCCATGATTAAGCAAGAATAACTTTATGCCAATTAATTGACTTGTAGAGTGGCTTTTAATTTTGTAAAATAGTATATTATGATAATAAAATGTATTTTTACTTGTTTACTTTGGAAAAAAAATCACTTAAAATAATATTTTTCTCTGTTATGAATAGATTTAAGATGAAACTATCATTGAAGAGGAGACAGCCTGTACAAATTCCTACTTATTACCATTATTTTTCTAATAGTATGTCGATTATTTTGACCCTCTCAGTTCTGTCCCATTCTCATTGACCCTAATTGGTATCCAGGCGTCATTTTCTATTCCGAACAAAACAAACTGCTTTGACTTTTGTTAGTATGTCAACAAATAGAAATATGCATTCATAAATTATGTCCAGTGGGACCGTTGTTCAAAATATTGCTTTCATATGCTGTGATTATATTTATATCCCTTGTGACTTACCCGTATGTTACCTTGTTAAGAAATTTATATTGGTTATCTTTTAAAGTATGTATGTATTTGTTTCAAATTTTAATCAGTTTAACTTATAATTATTTTAAAATTAATTAAAATCTATTTTTTTTATCTTATTATTTCGTTTCCCAAAAAAAAATCTTATTACTTTTAGGCCGATATTTTTATCTTATTTACTACAAGGAACACTTTAAAAATAATCCTTATTTGCCTTTTGTAATATTTCATAGTCAATTTTACTGAACAATAATGAACAGAATGTTTATAGATACAAATTAGTTGACGTTTGAATATCATTGGTGGATACAGAAAATGGGTGAGAGGGATCCAAAAATAATGTTTTAACATACATGATTATATACAATTTTAATATGCACTAAAAATATCTTTAATTAATACTTTTTTAATTCTCCAAAAAAAAGAGACTTTTTTTATATATTTGAAATGGATAAATTATCAAAATAGATATAATCTCTTCACAGTTAAGATGTTTAAAGAATCAAATTAATATTAGAGAATAACGTAAACTTTTAATTTTACTAAACCTTATTGGTGAATATAATTTATAATTAATAAAAATTATAAAAACTACGCCCATTTTTACAAAAAAAAAATGTAATTTATACATATATAATTTGTGTAAAATAATTCTGGAGGGACGGGACCAGAGTCCACCCTTATCATCATTGAATCTGTCATTAAATGATATTAAAAAATTAATATAGCTTTTGGTATGAACTTTATTGTTATTTTATTATGTCTTTTATTTATGTTTATAAACATTATACTCTTACAATAAATCTTCAGAATGAAGCCACTCTATCTTAATTAGGTGTGACAAGAGCAACTCCATATGATTAAGAGCAACTTCAATCATAGTTTTCAATTCTATTTTAACTAAGTAGAAACCGTATCATAGTTAGTTGCATCGTTGGAGCAAATGACAATATAACATGAATGTTATTAATAACAGTTGCTTGATAAAATTAGTTGCTATATTTTATAAATATTTTTTACACAAACGAATTATGAAAGTACATTTTTACAAAATTCACAAGTCTACATTCGAACCACAAGTCCAAGTATGAACCCAGCCTGGCCTTCACCATCTTCAACATGAAAGACAAAGTATTTAATGTTTTAAACATAAAATTTATTAAATAATTTTTAAGATAAAGTTGCAATTTACCAAATATATCTCTTTTTTTTTTTTACAAATGCCAAATATATCTCTTCATTTGTAAATTCATATAAAACATAAAAAATTTTCATAAATATTTCACTAATGTTAAAAAAAATAAAGAATAAAAAAATTGTATTTTTAGAAGAAAAAATTGTAGGTTTATTTAAATTTGTAAACTCTGAAAAAACTTAAAATTTTATTCAATTGAAAAAATATTATTTTAATTATATTAGATAAATATTTTATTATATTAATATTGAATAATAATTACGAGAGTTGAAATAATTAAGGATAATATAATTAATATTTAATCAAATAAAAAAATTAAATATTGGTGATTTTAAATTTATGATCTCATCTATACGAATTAAACCTTTTATCACTAGAAAATTACAAGACGTGTCATAAAATGAAAAGACACGTGATTATATAGTAAAAATATAACTTAAATTCAAATTTATAATATAAAGATGAATATACTTGAAACGTCCACTTTACAGGTAATATTTAAAACAAATCCTCCAAAACAAATCCTCCGAGGTTGTCTAAAGTTTTTATCATGTACTCTGTATTTTCAGCAAGGCTAAGGACCCACCATGTGGGCCTGGCAGATGAATGATTACTTCAAAGGCTCCAGAAATATATTATTAGCTGATGAATCATACGCCATTCCAAAATAATTCTTAAGACAACTTAGTTAAAAGAAAGAAGGAAAAAAAAAAAAAAGAGAGACAGTCTTGGCATTCTATTCTAAATCATTATGTTACTTATTGGAAGCACTGCATTCTAGGACTAATTTAGTTGTACGGTGAACAAAAATAATCGAACCAGTAGTCTGGGAAAGAAAAGCAAAGAAAAAAAATTGTCATAATTTTATAAGTTATTTAATATTGGGAGGAAAGTCAGTCTAAATTTTCAAATATTAATATCTGTAATCCTGAACATGTAGAAGGAAAACAGGAGATAAAAAAAAATGAAAAATGTGATAATAGTATGATGTGCGGCCTTTTTGCCCCTTCAGTGGAAATTGTCATAAGTATTGTGGGTCTTTCGAGTCCCCTTAATACAAAAAAAAATAAAAATTTATGTGATAAATAAAAGAGGTTTTATTGATCATATATTATTAGTGTAAATATTAACTAAATAAAAATCATAAGTATGTCTTTAAAAAGATAGTAATTATAAAAGTTACTAACAATCTTTTTCTTATAGTAGTACATGACAATCTTTAATTAAATGAAAGTATTATACTATCGTATATTTAAATTAAATTTAAACAAATAGAAAAAAAGTTAAAGTAAGAAAGGGTAAAGATGCTTTAAAATATTATTTCTTTAATCCAAATCTTGCAAACCCTTAACCCAAAACTAACAAACAAAGATGGGGGGTTCCTTTTCCCCTCCGCTAACCGCTGCACTTCTTGTGCATACGGCACGCGGTTGGTCATTATTATAAATGAAACTGAAGCAAAAACACCACACCACATCACACCGGCTATTTATACTTTAATTAATTATGATAATCTCCAGGTTAAGGAAGAGCATATCTATTACTATCAGTGTGCATTAATCAAATGGAGATTTAGTCGGTTCATCATTCCAACATGGATTTATTATTTTTTATTTATTGAAATAACTAAGTTAACAACTTCCTTAACAGAGACTACATATTTAATCCTGCGATGACTTTATATTTTTAATAGAATAAGCGCAGCCCAAAACCTATACTTGAATAATTGCAGCTGACCTATGTAATAAACAAGTAATACACATTGGCAGCCTCCAAAGTCAGAACTAATGCAAGAAGTTAATCTTATAAATCAAGAATCTAGGCTTAGGAGTTAGGATATATATTATTTTATGTAAAGGGCCGGTGTCAACATAAATAGTAGTCATACAACCCTCTCCTCTTAGTGTTAGTATATATAGAGAGAGACACACCTTCTGTAAGCATCATTGTCATTGATAAGAACATATACCTACACACCAAAATCATTAGAGAGACAAAGGGTTTCATTTGAGGTATTGGATTAATTGCAGGATGAATTGCTTTGTTGTGTCTCAGTCTCGTTTGTGTGTAGTGACCATTGTGTTCTACACATGCATTTTGATCCCATTCATGAAACTAAAGAGGGCACTTGCAAGCATGTTTTTGTTCTCTTGTGAGATCAAAGGCATGGCCAAGGAGATGGAGTTCCCAGAAATTCCTTCCCTGCCCGTGGCAAGGTACCAGGATTTGAAGGGTCATAACTGTGATGGAGAGAAAGAAGAGATTTGTTCCATTTGCTTGGTGGAGTATGAGGGGGAAGATGCAGTGAGCAAGCTGGGAAGGTGTGGGCACGTTTTCCATCTCAATTGCATTGAGCAATGGATACTTCGCAATCAATTCTCTTGCCCACTTTGTAGGTCCTTTTTGTTTACTCGTCGTGTGCAGACCCAGAATTAGAAATAGTTCTTTTTTTTTTTTTTTTAATTTAATTTTGTTAGGGGAAACTGGTGTTTGAGCCTCTTTGTTGTAAAATTGATCAGTAGAGTTAATTTCATCACAAACAGAATTAAAATGTGTCTAGATTGATTTAGTCCTATAATCAGAACCTATACATTTTTATTGAGGTAAAAACAAAATTAATGGGAGCTCAGACTCATGAATATGTCATGCACAGCTCCTTGAGGTTGTATTGTTCGTTAGTAAGATGCAATTTTGACATACTGGAGCCACCAGTTACAACAGCGCATGCGTTTCCCTTTATACAGAGAGAGAACAGAAAAGTGATCTAAATGCGTATGTTATTATCATTATTATTATTGCTTATTTTAATCTTAATCCTTGTTAAACAGGGAAAATAACGGGACTAGGGAATGTTTATAATCCTTTTTTGTCCCACTAATGTACTTTAATTTTAATTTTATATTTTTAAATTATATAATTTAATCACATATAATGTTAAAATTGACAAATTTGGTTGAGTTAATCTTAATGAATATATTATTAATAATCTTAATCGAATTAAATTGGAATCAAATAAATAATTTAATCAAAATTTAAGATGCAAAGATAAACCTGCCAGAATAATTCAAGTTGCGGTTACCTTTCTCTTTAGACTGGGATAAATAAAAAAGAAACATTTCATTTTAAATAAATAAAAACATTCTTTTCGTGAGCATTCATTTTTGTTGTTGTTGTTGTTGTAATTGGAAACATATTGAATGATATTAATGAGAAGAGGCAAGAGCCTGTACGACAGTATCATCAATGAAAGAAATTAACTTACAAAAAATAAAAACACATTCAAGTAATAAATATCAAATTTATTATTTATTGCTACTAAAGAAAAGAATAAAAATAGAAATGGGAAAAACCGAATGGAAAATTGATTAGCGAGCGGTGAAGGAAACAAAGTCGGTGCGGATTATTGCATTGAGCATTTGGCATTGCATGAGATACATACACAGATCATCGAATCAAAAAATTGAAAACGAAAGGAATTGAATTTCTGTGTTTGGAAATGGAGGGAATGTGGGAGAACATTCTTCGAAACCATCACCACTCGCTGAAATCCCTATTCCAACGGAGCAAGCCTTCTTCTCCCAACGCCGCCGCCGCCGCCGATGACTCCGCCAACTCCCCCAAACCCATCCCTCAGCTCTCTCATCTCGCCAACTCCGTCGTCTCTCGCTGTTCCAAGTCATTTCCCTCACTTTCTTCTTCCATTTCCATTTCGCACTTTCATTTCCATTTACCATTTACCATTTACCATTTTACCATTTCAGGATCCTTGGAATGTCGACACAGGAATTGCAACACTGCTTCGATTCGGAACTCCCCATGGGCGTCAAAGAGCTTTTCACCTACGCCAGACACCTCTTGGAGTTCTGTGCCTACAAAGCTCTTCACAAACTCATTCATAACTCCGATTTCTTAAACGACAACGATTTCCGTCGTTTAACCTTCGACATGATGCTCGCTTGGGAGGCTCCCAGCGTCCACACCCTCTCAGTTCATTCCATTCTCCATTCTCTTCTCCACTTTCATTCATTCATCATCATGTAATGTAATGTATCTCTTTGCTTCATTACTGCATTGCAGGATATCCCTTCTCCAAGTTCAAGTAAAGAGGAAACCGCTGGTGATGAGGATGACGCCTCCTTGTTCTATTCGAGTTCCACCAATATGGCGCTTCAGGTTTCACCTCCACCATTCCCATGATCCTATGCAATTAAATTTAATAACTGTTCGAATGTAATGCAATTGCAATGGATTTTATTTAGGTCGATGACAAGAAGACGGTTGGTCTGGAGGCTTTCTCTCGGATTGCTCCTGTCTGTGTTCCCATTGCTGATGTTGTAACTGTCCACAATCTCTTCCATGCACTCACTAGTACTTCCGCGCACCGCCTTCATTTTCTTGTTTATGACAAATACCTAAGATTCCTTGACAAGTACGATTGTTTTTTCTTCTCCTTCCACATTGTTACTTGTGTTGTTTGTGTACTTCCTACATTGCTGAAACTTTAGTCTTTAACCGAGTCGAATGGTGTCGTGTAATCCATTTAGCTCACTTTACCTGGTGAAATAAGACTTTGTTGTTATTGTTTGTGTAGTTCTTGACACTGAGTTGCGTGCAGGGTTATCAAGAATTCTAAGAATGTGATGGCTGCATCTGTTGGAAATCTTCAGCTTGCCGAAGGAGAGATCGTCCTCGATGTTGATGGGACAATTCCAACTCAACCAGTTCTTCAACATATTGGAATCACTGCATGGCCTGGTGAGTCGTTCATTCTAATGCCCAACACAGATTGTATACTTTGAAAGGGTCTAGTTCTCCCTGTTGATTATAGTTGCACACTGAGTGGCTGAGATACTACTAGGATGATGGTGCATTCCAATAGCTTGCATAAGTGGTTAGCAACTCCCATTTTCCTCATTTTTATAGTATGATAAAGTCACGAAAATTAGTTTGCTCAGCTGAACAATTGTTCTTTTTCTTCTTGTCATTGTTGTTGTTATTTACAGAATATAACTTAAATTTATGTTTTACCAAGCTTCTACTGCACTACAAATGCACAGGCAAGCTAAATATCACATTAAGCTTTTGATTGTAGATGAAGTACTCACTATTTAACGGAATCCTGCTGGAATCGTTGAGTGACTGAGAGCCCAATTGGTCACAAAGGGCTGCACTAAAATATTTGTTGTAAATTATTTCTTGAACATTCCATTAATTGCTTCTTTGCTGTAACTATAGGGCAACCTTTATCTTTGTTTGCATAAAAAAATGCATGGAATAATCTCCTGCAATTTTCGCTCAAGGTAAGTCTAGGAACTTTTCTTAGTTAACTGTTTTTAGTGCCCTAATTAGAAGCTAATTTGATGCATGCAGCAAACTGGATTATATGGAATGAAATAAATGGTTGTAGATCACCTTGCGTAATGTGTTAGCCTTTTCTTTCTGCTTTATGCCTGAGCAATGTAGTAACAAACTGACTAGGAATCCAGTTTCAGCAGGCTGACTAATGATGCATACATGTTTTCCACTTTACTCAGTTGTACCTCAATTTTATGACCTTTATAGGGCGGTTGACCCTCACCAATTATGCTCTGTACTTTGAGTCACTGGGAGTTGGTGTATATGAGAAAGCTGTTCGATATGATCTGGGCACAGACATGAAACAGGTCATAAGGCCTGATCTGACTGGACCCCTTGGTGCTCGCCTTTTTGATAAAGCTGTGATGTATAAGTCAACTTCTGTGTATGTTATCCATAGACAAATATCATCTGACTTGTCTATATATTTCACTTGCTTTCACTTCGAGTTTTATGATTTTTCAATATGTATTGACAGAGCAGAGCCTGTTTATTTTGAATTCCCTGAATTTAAAGCAAACTTGCGTCGTGACTATTGGTTGGACATCAGTCTGGAGATCTTGCGTGCACACAAGTTTATCAGGAAATACTACCTTAAGGAGGTACAAAAATCAGAAGTGCTTGCCAGGGCTATTCTGGGTATTTTCCGCTATCGTGCAGTTAGAGAAGCTTTCCGGTTTTTCTCATCCCACTATAAAACTTTACTTACGTTTAACCTAGCTGAAACTCTTCCGCGGGGAGACATAATCTTGCAAACCATGTCAAAGAGCTTAACAAATTTGGCTGCTGTTTCTGTTAAACATGATATTCCTGTAACTGTAGAAACAAAAAGGCAACTGGCAGTGTCTCCGGTAGCAGTTATGGCACTTTTCTATCTTGGATTCAAATCAAAAAAGGTGACTGATATTTGTGAGGAAGCAACTTTTGTCAGTGATATCCGAGTTGGTGAGATACATCCCTTGGAAGTGGCAGTGAAAAAGTCCCTTCTGGACACTGGAAAAGCGGAAGCTGCACAGGCAACGGTGGACCAAGTGAAGGTTGAAGGAATTGATACAAATGTTGCAGTAATGAAGGTTAATTATTATATACATTCCTCAATCTCTTTTTTTCTTGAAAAATTAATTCTTAATTCATTTTGATCATGGAAATTATATTATGGGGGGAAGAGTATATTAATTAAAAAGGAAAGTAAAAAAAAAAAATTGTTATAATATGCTGTGACTAATATTTCAAATGCTCCTTCAGCTCACTAAATATTTTACTTCATATTTGAAATGCATTTCAATTTTGAACCTGAAAGCTGGGTTAGGATATCCATTGAATGGCTTAGCCTCTCAAAACACAAATTATAAGGTTTCCCAAGAGGATGAGGGAAAAATAAAAGGAGTCTGTATTTTTAATATATATATGGTATGGATAATTCTTTTTAACTCCTTGTAGGAACTACTATTCCCAGTCATTGTATCTGCTAACCGACTACAGCTTTTGGCCTCATGGAAAGACTTTTACAAATCAGCAGCCTTTTTGCTACTCTCCTGTTATATGATTATAAGGTAATTGTTTTATTGTAAAATCAGCAGATGACTCGGTTACCCACATTAATATCTGTTGCCTCATTTTATATCTGTTGTTTCAAATTGGTTGCTTTCCACATAAACGTCAGTGTCACTCATTTAGCAAAACTTTAGGCTGTTGATAAACTTTCCACTTTTGTTAGTAGGTGTCTTTTATTCTCAACTCTATCACATTCTGATTTATACATGAATTTCTTTAATTTTGAACATTTAAAAGGCTTTTATATTGGTTCTTAGTTCTTACCTCAACTCTTGTCCTATCAATTTTGTATAAATTTAATATTCACAACCAATTGGTCTCAATCCCTAAAAGATATTCTGTAAGGCCCAAGTGCCCAACAATGATTTCCTTAGTTTCTTTGCATTTTTCCCACACATGTAAATGGACAAAACTCAAGTTCATCACTACTCAGTGTTCAATTTCAACATGTACTGATTATTGAGAAATAACTGTAAATTACACAAGATCATAGTCTAAGAGACAAAAGAAAAAAAAGGAAGGAAACAAATCAAGATGGAAGGATATTATTATTAACCAAATGGCCAAAAAGTAGTTTTTTATATTATTTGATATGTATTGCATGTCCTTCTCTACAATGCTTGAGATCCTCTTTGTCAAGGCTCATGCACATCAAACCACCACTTGCACGTACAGATTACATATATTTGTTTCTAAGCTCATTTCATTCAAGGTCCATCATGTTTTTGGCAACATTCTGCATAGTGCATACTTTTGTCAATCTGTACTTCAACAAGTTGAGGATGTCAATTTTAAAAGCTAGAATTAATGTTTTAATAAGCTGTTTTACTTTTGTTTTATTAAACAAATTAGTTACCACCAGGATTAGACAATAATGACTATTAATACATGATATTATTGTTTTAAAACTGGCTTCCATGGATTGGATGAATAAAGCAGTTGATTAACACTGATGTACAGGGGGTGGATCCAGTACTTTATTCCATCCATTTTTATGTTTATGGCAATTTTCATGCTCTGGCGAAGGCATTTCAGAAAGGGAAGACCATTAGAAGCCTTTATAGTAACTTCTCCCCCAAATCGAAATGCTGTAGAACAACTGCTGACATTACAAGAGGCCATTACACAGTTTGAATCGCTTATTCAAGCTGCAAATATTATTCTCCTAAAATTGAGAGCTCTTCTACTGGCTATATTACCACAGATGAGTATCTAAGTCATGCTTTATTTCTACAAAGAAAAATTAAAATGTTGTGCATGCAGTTGGTCGAAAACATCTTTTACCATGCATACATTATCTTGTGGGGTAGTATAATGAGGTTTGTGCTGTGTTTCATTAGTCCACTATGAAGGAAGTAGATATGTTATTAAACATAAATGAAAAGCACTTCATTATCTGTTGGAAAATTTTCAATCTACAAAATTTATTAAGAGTAGTGGAGTTCTAGGAAGAGACCGAGGAGGAGGATAAGGCATGCTTTGATTCCCACGTCAAACTTCATGGCCATTCATCACCTTAAACAACATAAATCTATTCCAAGTATAGGTCCACCTTACATGGTAATAAGAATCAGTTCCAAAAATATAAAAATGCAAAAAGCACATATAAAGAGAGAAGACTTTGTGGGTCATATGAATTATTAATCTTAATCTTATTGAGTGCCATTGTCGAAATGATGACTTAAGCATTGTTGGAGCCTCGGATATTGTTAAGATGTCCCATCTTGGCAAGGAATATGGCAAGAATACTAATACTCTTTATAAGACTAATCTTTTTCCAACGAGTTAAATTTTAGAGTGGAGTTAACCTTGGTTCATTTCTAATGTGTAGAATAACAGCAAATTATTAGCTTTTCCCAACTAGCTTGTTGGCTGAAATAAGTTTATAGCCATAAAAATAATGGCATCCTTTGTAGCATTGCTAATTTCCTATTTTATGAAGTATTTGCTGATTGAAATATAAGTTTTATGATTTCTAAACAAATTGATTCAGCCACTTTAAGTTTCGTCAATAATCCTTTTTTCTGAAGTTTAACATTTGTCCTGCAGGCTACAGAGAAGGTTGCTCTATTACTTGTATTCCTAGCTGCAGTGTTTGCCTTTGTTCCTCCAAAATACATATTATTGGTGATATTCGTTGAGTTTTACACAAGGGAGATGCCATATAGGAAAGAGAGTAGTGATAGGTGGATAAGGAGGATTAGAGAATGGTGGGTCAGAATACCAGCTGCTCCTGTCCAGCTCGTTAAGCCTGATCATGAGTCCAAGAAAAGAAAATGATATTGCGTTACGCAGGTCAATTATAATTTGATACCGGCAAAGGTTGACATTATTCATTCCTTCACCGTATAACCTAGTTTATTCTTTCTTTTCTCTATTCTTCAAGTATGAATCTTTTCGTTTTTGGCAGCAACGTTGTATATTCTCTTACCTCTTCTATGCTTCCTCCTTATATTAAACTCGAGGTGGTCTGAAAGTTTTGTACGGCATCATGCTGTTTCAACTTAAAGATGTACTGATTTCTATATCTAATGTGATAGAAGGAATCACTCCGTGTAGAAAATCCTTATTATCAGATTAGTTATGTTACGAGAATACGACCGGTGAATTTTGACAAGATTAAAGAGGATCCCAACAAAACAAGCTTATTTTCAATGTCATTTCCTTGAACTATACAGTGACTCTTCAAAATTTAGTGGATACGATCTTTTATGTAATAGAGTTCACTCTAAGCATGACCAAATAGCTTCTGATTGTGAAAAACAAAATGAGTAAATACCCCAAATTTGATCCTAAAAAATTACTTAAGTTAGTTCATACAAAAAAAAAAAAACATAATTCTCAAAAATATAAGTGAGACATTTTAACCTTTCTTACACAGTATTTAATATTTTCAGGATCAATTTAGGTCGTTAATGTTTTCTTCTAAAGAATAAATTAATACACATTTATTTTTTAAGAACTGATTATATACTAAAATTAGAAACAAAATAAGTAATGGATTAAAGTATTTCATATTTATAATCTTGAAAAATTATTTGGGTGTTTTTTATTTCTTTAAGAATCAAATCAGCTTGAGTGCTTTTTTCTTGAACAAATTGGATGTTTCCTTAAACAAAAAAGTTCATGGCTTTACATGTGTATGGCAGAGCTAAAGTATTTCTACCAAGGGGCCCAAGAAAAAAAAAATACTCAAACATTGTTTAGGGAAACCCAAGAAAGCACGCTCAAATTCCTTCTCTTGCATCTTTTCAAACTCCTGCATCTTTCGGTTTTTGTCCCCAATTACACTAGTATGCATGGGTTCAATCCCAATATACATTAATTTTGGGTTATATTCTTAAATTGTACAATTTTTGTATGAGGTGAGAAGTTAGGGTTGGAGACACGACTTCTCATCTTACATTTTTTTTTTGTTAAAGTTAATATTATAAAATAAAATAAAATAAATAATTTGTATATTGTTATAGGAAATCGAGAATTAACAATCCGACTTCTATACTTTTTTTTTTAATTTTTATATTTAAAAAATATTTTTTTTGAAAAATTATTTTTTAAATTTTTTTATTTTTTTAAGATTTTATTGGTTTAAAAATTTTTAGTAGTATTAAAATTAATAAATATTAATGTTAAAATAAATAATAAAAATAAAGTGATTAAAAAATAAATTGACTAAAAATAAAGTGGATATATAATTATCATATCTCAGTTATATTATATGATGAAATTAAAACATTAAAACAACAAAAAATACTAACAATTAAAAAATGGAACATATAAATGACATCATAAATAAAATACATATAGAATAGTATTTGTCTAAGAAAAAATTATGAAGGTATGCTAGGACAATTTGTTCTGATATGTCCTTATTGTCGGTAGATTCCACAATTTTATGGTATCCCGTTCAATTTATTCGTTCATTTCGATGGGAATGCGATTTGAAATGGAACGACCCTTTGCACTCCTCCTTTTCCTTGGATCAAGACTCCACTGATCTCCTTCATATTCTTGTCACATTAATTCATGTGTCAGTAAACCAAATGAATTGTCATAGAAATATGTTCTACAAAGTAAATAGCGGTGACCTCAAATTAATATTAAAAAAAAATAAAAAAAAACATGTTTTCGACCCGTAAAACAATGTTTAAGTGGTCATGTTAGGCAATTAAAAAAAATTCTCAAATACATTAAAAATATGCATGTAAATTTTTTTCATAGTTTTCACGTCAAAGAATAAAAAAAAATATATCGTCTAACAGTTTCATCAACAATGACCTCAAATTAATAGCAAAATAAAAACAAAAAACATGTTTTCGACCCTTAAAACAATGTTTAAGTGGTCATTTTAGGAAATTTTTAAAAAATTCTCCAATACTTTAAAAATATGTCTTCAAATTTTTTTTTCATAGTTTTCACGTCAAATAATCTAAAACAAATATATCGTCTAACATTTTTATCAACAATGACCTCAAATTAATAGCAAAAAAAACAAAACACATGTTTTCGATCTTTAAAACAATGTTTAAGTGGTCATGTTAGGCAATTTTAAAAAAATCTCCAATACATTAAAAATATGTCTTCAAATTTTTTTCATAGTTTCCACATCAAAAAATCCAAAAAAAAATCGCTTAACAGTTTCATTAACAATAACCTCAAATTAATAGCAAAAAAAACATGTTTTTAACCCTTAAAACAATGTTTAAGTGGTCATGTTAGGCAATTTTTTAAAAAAAACATCCAATACATTAAAAATATGTCTTCAAATTTTTATTCATAGTTTTCACATCAAAGAAAAAAAATAATATCGTCTAACAGTTTCATCGACAATTACCTCAAATTAATAGCAAAAAACCAAAAAATATGTTTAAGTGGTCCATTAACAACAATTTATAAAAATTATCTCTAATACATTAAAAATATGTCTGGAAATTTTTTTTCATTGTTTTGATGTCAAAAAATGCAAAAAAAAAAAAAAAAGAAGTACCGTGTAACAGTTTTGTCAAAAACGATTTCAAATTAATAGTAAAAAAAAAAACATGTTTTTGACCCTTAAAACAATGTTTAGGTGGTCTATTTACAAAACTGACATTGAATTAACAAATGACAATTTAAATTCAAAGTATGACATCCATAATGGACTGATACACTAAGTATAAGGGTAAAATAACAGTCGAAAATGACAACATTATGCACTATATCGATAAAAACAAAAGTTGAAATAATGATATGTCTCAATCAACATTGGATACCAGACAAACATCTACCAAATACACAATTCTAACCTTATCATAATTCGATAACATCAACATGACAAATATTCAAACAATTATAAATAAACAAAACTCCCTCAATACTGCCACACACTTCGACACAATATAGACAATTGACAATTTAAATTCAAGGTATGAAATCAATAATGGACTGATACACTACATACAAGAGTAAAATCACACTCGAAAATGACAACACTATGCACTATATCGGTAAAAGCAAAAGTTGGAATAATGACATGTCTCAATCAACATTGGATATCAGACAAACCGCTACCAAATACACAATTCTAACCTTATCATAATTCGATAACATCAACGTGGCAAATATTCAAACAACTATAAATAAACAAAACTCTTTCAATACAACCACACACTTCGACACAATATACCTCCACAAACATAACTCAATCTCTATACTATAGCATTCTTGTGGAAAACAAGCATTCAAACCATTGTTAACTCGAAATTAACATTCATTTTTCCAAATGGATCAATCATATACAACAAAATTGGTGTTTATTTTCAATTTCCTACTCTAATACCAATGCGAGTTTTTACTGAGTGTTCTTTCCAAACACTAAAAAGTAGAATGCAGAACACCCTTCAACTAACCAATGATCAATCGATGCATGAAATCTACTATCAACAACCATTCATAGATGCAGGTCAACAATATTTTTTTCATTCTCTACAATTAAAAAATGATGATGATGTTTGCACAATATTAATGTGTAATGAAAAACACTTGTGTGTTGGTCCTGTAGAATTATTATGTATCATCAGCAGAACATCCGATGGTATACTCAACCTATTTCGATCCATCATCACTCCTACTCATGATGCAATGTTGTATTACAACGGCAAGTGGAAGATACCACGACAAGATAATTTTTTACTGGAACAAATCCAATAAAATTTGAAATTCCTACCAGATGCAACATCGAAATACTCAAGGATATAATCAAGCAAGTTGAGCCTCTAAGGATTCTCCCTTATGGAACTCACAAATCACATGTGGTCAGACAATTTTTCTTCCAATAGTCAGACCATGTAAAATATTCAAAAAAAATTACCAAATATGAAATAATACAATTGAAAAACGATAAAGACATATTACAGGTGTTAGCAGAATCCAATTATTGAAAGTGTTTTTGTCTAATAGAAATTTTAGCTATTTTTAATAAACCAATAATCCAACTACTAGAATAAGACATGTCTGTTGCACAACATCTTTCAAATTATGATTAGTTTCCTCATTTTCATGTTTTAATTGTTATTGTTAGTATGTTTCGTTATTTTCGTTTTTTAATGTTCTGTTTATTGTGTTTGTCTCTCTAATTATTATTGTTTGTATGGTCTCTTATTTTATTATGTTTCCATTATTATGTTTATATATCTAATTGTTAGTACTTTTTGTTGTTTTAATGTTTTAATTTCATCATATAATATAACTAAGATATGACAATTATATCCACTTTGTTTTTAGTTAATTTATCTTTTAATCACTTTGTCTTTTTTTATTTATTTTAACATTAATATTTATTAATTTTAATATTATTAAAAATTATTAAACCAATACAATTTTAAAAGTTTTTTTCAAAAAAAATGTTTTTTAAATATAAAATTTTAAAAAAATGTACGAAAGTTGAGCTGTCAATTCCCAAATTTCTATAACAGTATACAAATTATTTTTTATTTTATTTTATAAAATTAAATTTAACAAAATAAATAAATAAATAAAAATGCATCATACAAAAACAGGTGCAATTTTGAAATATAATCCAAAACTAGTGTACATTAGGATTAAACCCATGCATACTAGTGTAATTGGGGAAAAAACCGCATCTTTCTCGTCCGTTTAGAAAGTGTTTTGCTTTTCTTTTGAGGTAAATGATTCTGAAATTATTTGAAGTTAAAGATAAGAAGGAAATCATTTAGAGTAAAAAAAAAGGAGAGAGAATGGTGAGTTATGCAAAAAAGTAAAGATGCCAAAGACCACGATATGACAGTAACTCGTATTGATATCAAAAAGGTTTTAAAAAAATAAGAAAATAACTGTTCAAAATGATCTTGCCTCACTAATTCAATGCTCTACACTGTAGTACACGAATCTTGCCACTCTATTAGAATAAATTACTGTTTTCATCTATACTAGCTTTCTTCTAGCTCTTATTTTCTAAGTTAGTGGTTTTTGCATTTCTTTTTACTTTAAAGGGAAGAGGAAAGTGTTGAAGATATTTAATATATATATTAAATATTAATATGTTCACATACAAGTCCAATAGGTTATTGTATGGTTATATGGGTCCATATGGGCTGGAGTCCAATAGCATACTATATTATTAGGGTTTTTCTTAAGCTGGAGGTAACACTATTGAGCATTCCAAATTTTGATGTCTCTTGGTGTAATACTTCAAGCACCCGACACTAAACCCTTCTCTCTCAAACCTCCTTACCTCCAACAATCTTGAAGTATTAGCTTCGTGTATCGGATTTGAGCTAGTAAGGTGTTGTTTTGAAGATCTCATCAAGAGGAACTCAAGGGTGTGATCACTTTCGTGTTTCGACGGAAGGATTGACCGGGATCTGAGATTGAAAACCTTGCAGCCGCAACTTTTGAGATCAGATCTTGAAAATTTCAGCCAATTTCGTGAGTTGAAACCTTGTGCGTTTTGTTCTCCTCGTCGAAACGATCGTTTTGAGTGGTCATTTGCGAAAAACGGACATCAAACGAAGGAGTTACAGCCGTTTGAAGTTTCTGCAACTTTTCCCACGACTGTTCATCTTTTCCAGCGAATTTTCCGGCGACTGTTCATCTTCTCCTGCGGACTTTTCCGGCGATTTTTCAGCAAGCCTCCGGCAACCAAAAATCATTGTTCCTAAGGTTTTTGGGCGTTCCGGACTCACTTTTGGGGTCAAATTTGACAAATTTCACCTCTATAATGCTGTTTTGAAAAGTTAGAAGGTTTGACATACTTTGGAGGATTTTAAGGTGCACTCTTTCTAACTCTTTTACTTGATTAAAATGGCAAAACATAACTCCCATGATATAATAAAGCTGAAATCCTTTGATGTCACTGAATTTCATGGTTGGAAATTTCATGTTCAGTTTGGCATGAAGGAACGTGATATATTCTATACTGTTTTAAGTGATTTTGCATCTACTGTTGAAAATGTGGATGAATATCAATGGATTAAAGATGAAGATTTTTGTAAAGATTATTTATTAAACTCTTTAACTCCTCATTTAGTTATGACTTATAGTGAGTATAAGACTGCAAAGGAGATATGGGATCACTTAAACAGTCAATTTCAAAAACAAGAGAGGCTTTCTAAGACTCTTCTAGCAGAGAAGTTCTTTGACTTTAAGTTCAATATGAACTCCAGCATCACTTCTCAATTAATTGAACTTGAGAATATGAGAAACAAGCTAAAAGAGGACAACTCTGATTTGTCTGATAATCTCTTTGTTGGTCTTGTGTTGAGTAAGCTACCTGCTGAATGAAATTCTTTTAAGACTGACATGCACAGGCTAAAAGAACAGATGGGGCTGGATGAATTAAAAAGGTACATTCATATTGAAGATCAAAACATTTGTAGGAAGAGTTTGGAACAAGTAGGACAACAAAAGTCAGTTGCCAACTTAGTTTCACATTCCTATAAATATCAGAA
>PYAF01005611.1:200781-255603 GCA_007407185.1 Glycine tomentella
GTGGGATCCTGAAGAGGATGACCTACTTGATATATGAATCTATCATTTAGAGTTGTAGGGAACTTGACAGTTCACCTGCTACTGCCCATTATGTTGGAGTCCATTTACTTGAGACTTACATTTTGTTATTTCTATTTTGTGAACATTATGATTATTATGCTTATTTCTTATATTTGTAAGGCCTTAGACTATTTTGACTAGCCTACTTATATTTGATTGTTATGCATATGTTGGTTGTGAACTGATTTTGAGATCTTGGGATTCTGGTGAGTTTAGATTAATCTAAAACTCTTGGTATTTATATTGTTATATTGATCTCAGAATATATTTATGAGAATGATGATTCACTTAGTTTGATTGCAAATGTTGTTTGAGTTTAATGTTTTCTAATTAAAACTCATTGATTGATCCGAGTTGATTGTCTTAGACGGGGATGATTCATGTTTGTTTGAACATTACACTGACTACCTTATTGGATTGTGCTGTATAGTGAACATAGGAGGAGATTGTTGAAGATATTTAATATATATATATTAAATATTAATATGTTCACATACAAGCCCAATAGGTTATTGTATGGTTATATGGGTCTATATGGGATGGAGCCCAATAGCATACTATATTACTAGGGTTTTCCCTAAGCTGGAGGTAACACTGTTGAGCATTCCAAATTTTGATGTCTCTTGGTGTAATACTTCAAGCACCCAACACGAAACCCTTCTCTCTCAAACCTCCTTACCTCCAACAGAAAGAACTTGCCAAAATAATCCTTTAATGGAATTTAAATGTACAAATTCTCAAGGCATATTCAGAGTACCAGGAGAATGTCAAATGTTTTAAAACAAGAGTTTTAGAGCCTGACTGGTGAGACACCAGAATTAGTTCCTCTTGTCATGACAATATAAAATTTTATAACTCAGATTAATTTGGTCGTAGGTCTCAATTATGTTCAACAGTTTAAATTAGTCCTATCAAAATTTACCCAACTAGGAAATAAACGAGCCCTTTATTATTTGCAGGGGGTAAAGTAAGACAAAGAGGATATCATTTCATGGTTGTCAAACTTGCAAGCTACTTTACTATTCTGAGAGTGAAAATTTACATACCCTAACACAAGGTATGTCATTTTCTCCCTTGACTATGAAAATGGTCTATTTAAATTATGAATTAACAGAAGGGTTGAAAGTTATGAACTCAACATTTACAATTATGTTTCTGAGTGCAGATTCGTCATTCAGTGGAGAAAAAGAGGGAGTAAGAAAGAAAACCTGCTCAGAGAATCCAAGACCAGTCCCTTCTTTCCATCCATGTTTCTTCAATAGCTGCAGAAAACAGCATACCAAATTATATTTACATGAATACCAGAAGAAAGAAAAGGAATGTTAAGACAATAAAATAAAATAAAATCATAGTATTTAAGATTCCAAAAGTTCTTTTGATCAAATCGATCATTTCATTCGTAAACCCATTTTCCTGTTCCAATCAGGACTTTACAACCGTCAAGAAAACCACATCCTTAGTCAATAAACACCAACAAAACTAAACATCGAAAGGATTGACTATTGAGTATGAATTTGGAACACGTTGCTACCTACCTCGAATTGGTTAGAATTTCGGAGAAAAAAATTGTTGGGTTTTTCACTTATTTACCCTTTTCTCAATTTTTGTTTTGATCTTTTTTATTGGGTCATCATTTTTCTAATTTATTAAAACACCCGCATTGTCATTATCCACTTTTGGATCATGATCGACTCTTGGATCATGATTGACACACAGACTATAATTTTCTTAGCCTGATTAGTCTAAGAGTATTTCACTCCAAATCACAATTAAAAGATCAATCACAAGGAAATACTAAAAATCTTAAAAACAGGATAAGCCCCATATTGAATATATATATCCATATCCAAAATTTAGATAACAAGGCCACATATCACAACTTATGCCCTTGACATACTATCCAAAATATCAACATGTGATGTTAATCATACATATTAATCATCAACATGTCTCAAAACATCATAATTATACCATAAGCATATCTATAAGATAGGATCATCTATATCTCAAAATAATGAGATTTTCTCTATGTTTATTCTTACTGATCCCTATAGTTGCATTATACTGGAGTCACAAAAAAACTCTCCATCAAATGCAATGGAGGCCTACCAAAAAGATAAACAAATTCCTGAGTAAGTCAGCAAATTTTAGGAAGTCAGGTACTCAACTACCTATGTATCTAAGGAAAAAATGAAAAAAAAAGGGATAAGTCACGAAAACTTAGTGAAAGCATAAAATACAAACCGGACAAGAAGGAGAGTACAAACATAGCACAAGACTTTACATCCAAAAAGAATTTTATTGACATTAAATAAAAGTGAAATAAATGCAACTCACTTTTAGAAACCATTGTATACTTCATTGAAAACTTTTAGAGTATAAACTTGTATTCAAGAATAATAACTTTGTAAAAACTTTCATTCTACTATGTGCACATAGATCACATTATATCTTCGTTGTGACAAACTATAATTATAGAACTATGACATTTAGCTCGTAGGTTGCATTCTCTATTCGCTGCAGCGAATAGATCTTTAGGAACTATGGATATTCGACCTATAGGCAGCATTCTCTTTTCGTTGAAGCAAACAGAATACACACACACATTATGAGTGTTTGACTCATAGGCTACATTATCTCTTCGTTGTAGCAAAAGACAATCAATCATAAACTCACAATAAATAAATAAATAATCCAATATCCACTCTTAAATACCTTATCGAAAATCTCAAAGAATAAATTTCAATCAAACGAAAATAAATATTTTAGTTTTTCTCAAATACTCCTAGAATTTCAAAGATCACAAAAAAATATTTTTGGAGTTTACTTGCTTCTCTTAAAATAATGTAAAAATGTCGCCAAGTAGATTAACTACTCACGCCAAAAAGAACATAATCAATGCATACTGATGGCATCCGGAGAACCAACCACCGTATTTTCCATAGGATCTAAGCATTTAAAAAAAAAAGAGAGGGGAGATTTACCCTTCATGACATTTTTGTCCAATAGAAACGTATTGACCTTTTTTGCCAAAAAAATTATTGACGTTTTGGTTCAATTGAAAATTATTGACATTTTAGTCCAATGGTAACTTACTACATTTAGGTCCAATAAAAAATTACTGACATTTTAGTCCAATAGTAACTTACTAACATTTTTGTCCAAAATCTAGTCAACAGTCATGTAGACAATCATTTTTGTGACATTTTCGTCTCCCTGTGCCACATAGACATTTTCATTAATGGTAACGGACATAAGTTAACGGAAGGATGAATTTGTCCCACTTTTTACACTTTCGGGGACAAAAATTTGAATTTTCATCTTTCAGGGATGAAAATAAATATTTATCCAAAAATGAATAAAAGGTTGAGAGATGAAAAATGAGGAGGAAGATACAGGGTTTGAGAGATGGAGATGGGTTCTTGAAAGAAGGAAATTAGGGGAGGGGGAGGAGGAGGGGTCTAGAGTGTTTTCGAAAAGCAAGAGGGGGATGATTGTTATATATATATATATATATATATATATATATATATATATATATATATATATATATAAAAGAACGGGAAATGGTGCAATTCAGAAATGGGCCAAAAATTCTATTGGGAAAGAAATTTGGGCCTTATTTTTCACTATTAGTTTTTTTCTGTTACCATTCCCCAAAATATTGCTATTTCTCAATTTATTTTTATACCCCTTTGTGCCCTTTTTTCACCCCTCTCTCAATTCTTTTCTCTTCCCTCCCCCCTCCTATCCTATTCTTTCTCATAAAAATCCTCTTTCCTTACTTCTTCCATCCCCATTGTGATTTTCGTTTCAGATTTTTTTTTTACAGATACTAATTTTATTTTGTATATAAAAAATAACACAAAATATTTTAGTAAAAGATAAAATAGGGAGTACAGATAATAACCTAAGAAACTTTGGGATTTTACAATAAAGTGGACTTGGACATAAGCTCATACCCAAATGTGACTGTAAATAGAATTTATCTTCTCATTCTCCAACTTTTTTTAAAAAAAAAAAATTCTTGATGAAAATAAGTCCTAAAAGTTTAATATAATGGAAACTTATTTATCTGTATTAATTTTTTTATATAAAAAAACTTAACATAATGAAAACATATTTCGATTATGTTCTTTTTTGTATACAAAATAAAATGGAAGCAAGTTTCTATCAAAACAACAAGAAACAAAAAAAAAATGAAACGAAAATGTACAATGGGAGTGAGAGAAGAAGAGAAGAGACAGAGTAAGGGAATGTCTTGTGAGGGTAGGAGAGAATAGAAAATTGAAAAAATAAAGTAGGGAGTGAGAAGAGAAAAAAAGGGGTAGAGAATAACAACAATGATTCTGATGCTGGGCCTAGTGGATGCCACGTTCTCCGACATACACTCATTGTTTAAGCTCCTTACCCTTGCAGCTTGCAGAGGCATCTCAACTCAACTAATCTATTCAATTTTTCTCTCAAAAACAAACAAACACAAGAGTGGATTAGGGGAGAGCGAAGCTCTGCAAGGTAATCACGTCACCAATGCATTTGCTTAACTAACTCACCTCCCATCTTCTTCTTTTATCAACTTTTTACCCTTTTCAGTTTCAAATTCACACGCATAACTGATTTCAACCACTGACACTTAATTTTTTCCTGAAGAAATGGCGCTGCCCCATTCCATCATTCTTCCCTTCCCGTCTATCATTTCACCATGTTGTCTTCCCAAACATAAACCTACCAATTTCATCCTTCCCTTTAACCTGGCAAGTATTTCAACTTTCTTCTCCTTCCAATCTATCTTAGGTCCTGTTTGCATAAACTTCAAGGAGGAGAAAATAGCAAGGCAAAAAATTATTTGAGCTTCTTCCATAAGCTAAAATCAACTTATGCACCTTAGCTTTTAGAGATGTTAGATTAATGAGCTTCTATAAAAGTTAAGTGCATGATTTTAACTAATGAAAGAAGGTCATCCATTTTTTTGACTTCTTCCTTCTCCTGTAAGTGCTTGTAGATAAATTTATTCAATTAAGCAGCCCTAAGTTGAGTAATCTTTCATATAGAGTTCAATAAAACTCTTCTGTTTCCCTCAAACAGGATGGTGATAGCAGCAGATCAATAAGAATCCCAAGCAGAGTTCAAGCACTCAAATCTGATGGTGGTAAATGGAAGAAGGGGCGAGAAGCATCTAGTGATGACGACGACGAAGATGACGATGACGATGCACCTCATCGGTTTAATAAAAATGACCCTTACCTTATGAGTCCTGAGGAGAGACTGGAATGGAGGAGGAACATAAGACAGGTGTTGGATAGGAAACCTGATGTTGAAGAGGAGTTAGACCCTCTGGAAAAGAAGAAAAAACTGCAGAAGCTTATGGAGGATTACCCTCTTGTTGTGGATGAGGATGATCCTGATTGGCCAGAAGATGCTGATGGTTGGGGATTCAGCTTGGGCCAGTTTTTCGACAAGATTACCATTAAGAACAAGAAAAAGGATGATGATGATGACGACAACGACGATGTTGATCGTCCAGAAATCATGTGGCAAGATGATAATTACATTCGTCCTATCAAAGACATAAAGACCGCGGAATGGGAGGAGACAGTATTCAAGGACATAAGTCCCTTGATTATTCTCGTGCACAATCGATATAAAAGGTTTGTTCTACTTCTTTGTTGTACATTTCCTACATCCTGTATTTAAGCCCAATAATTGCTCGAGTATTCTTTAGTAAGAAAAACTTAAAGGAATGTTTCTTTGATAGTTTATTGTTTCAGTCTAAGTAGCTGAATGCTAATTGCTCAGCTGTTGCTTGTTCCTATGAGCATACTACTGGGTTAATATGTATGTTTCAATTATTAATAACGGTGGCCATTCTAGAGAACCCTAGTAGGAGTAGTCTGCTGTTTGGTTAGTGTTGACAACTTAAAGCTGAGCATGCATGTATTTTCCTTTGGAGAATGCTAACAAGTTCCCTTAGGGTGCTAGTGAAAAAATCAAAATTAAAACGTTTTAGAAAAATGTTCCTTTAGAATACTAGTTAAGAAATCAAAAGTAAAATGTTTTTATAAAAATACATTACCAATGCATCCCTACTATGATTTCTAATGAAATCATTTTACTTATTGGTTCCTTAAGCGATGTTTTTTTCTCAGACACTGATGAGTGATGACCCTTTTCCTTTTTATCTTTTGGAATGGGGCTCTGATCTGATGGGGGCTTTCTTAAACTTTCAAGCTTTTATTCAATTAATTAACCTCAGAATGTAGCTAAGTACTTTTAGGTAATTTAATTTACTTGGTCTGCTAGATCACATATTTAATCATTGTATTTATGAAGTTGTAGTGCTCTATATCATACTTACAATCAGATAAAAGTACAAGTTTTTAATCTTTTTAGGCCAAAGGAGAATGAAAAACTTCGGGATGAACTAGAGAAGGCTGTGCATATCATATGGAACTGCAGATTGCCCTCACCAAGAGTAAGTAGAGTTAGTAAAGTCATACACTTGTTGCCTTTGGTTCCTGCTACTGTAGCAGTAAGTTAATTTTTTTTGTCTAACATCCTTTTTCATATCATATGAAAGTGTGTTGCGATTGATGCTGTTGTTGAGACTGAACTGGTTGCTGCACTTCAAGTATCAATATTCCCAGAAATTATCTTTACTAAAGCAGGCAAGATTTTGTTCCGTGATAAAGGTATTGGTCTATATTTCACCTAAAATATATATTTTTTTAAAAAGAAATTTATATTTCCCATTTCCTAGTCGCTTTCCTTCTGACTTTGCTTAGCATCCATTTGGTAATCTCTCAGCCATTCGCAGTGCAGAAGAGTGGTCAAAAGTCATGGCTTACTTTTACTATGGTGCAGCAAAACCATCCTGTTTGAATAGTTTGACATATTCCCAAGAAAATATTCCTTCTATTGTCACTGACAATCCAGTGTCCTGAAAAATTAAGGGTCCAAATTTTGAATCCATCCATGCTGCTGAAATATTTCCATATAAAGATGCCTCTCGCATTCTGCCTTTGTATAATAAATGCAAGGAGAATGTATAGCTCTATTTACTGCATATGATGTGATAAAATAACTTGCATAAAAGATGCAAGATAATTGCTAGAGTTGGCTTGTTTGATTTGTGTCCATGGAAGCCATCAGGGGAAATGGGCATCGGACTTGGCTGTTGGGATGAAAGAAAAATTGAACGAGTGGAAGATGAAACCTGGTGACCAGATTGCTAATTTGCTACTGGAAGTCAAAACTCGACTTGATGTATCATTGAGGCAATGTGTATATTTAGAACTTAGAAGGTACAATGAGTCACCTTTTTCTAGAAATTAAAGGTTATTTGTAATAGACATTAGAATGTGGTATGCGAATGAAGTAGTATTGGCAATGGCATACATTACTATGTGAGATTGATAGTCCATTTGCATACGTTAAGATTTAAGAAGGCTCTGACAGCTTGATAGTCAGCGACTGTTAGAGACAATAGAACTTAGTAGGAAGTCGTATTTGTTTTCATAATTCATTTTTCTATATATATAATCTTTGGTATATTAAACTCTTCATATTTATTTATTGGATCTTACTAATCAGTATCTTAAGAATATTGATTAAGAAATTAAAAGAGGTAAGGTTTTATTGGAGATCATGTAAGTAAGAGTGCATTTTAAAATCACAGGGGAGCATATTTTTTTCCTCCCAACAATTTTGTTTTCCTTTTACTTTGTTAACTGGTACCCGTACTAGTTATCATTTATCTTATTTATTTACATGTATATATGGAATTTGGTCAAATGTCTAATGTATTAACATGACACATCAAATAACCTTTTTCAACAATAAATTTTGTCAATCTAACTATTAAATTCAAAGTTATCATAGAATAGATTAAGTTTACAAAAATTCACATACTTAAAACAGTATCTCTAAATCTTGATAATATTGCATGATAAATCTCTTTTTGTTCTTATCATGATAATATTCTTTATTTTAATGGTTAGGTTGATAATATGGAAAAAAAAGAACCCGGTTAAATTGATAAAATTTATTTATGATAAAACATTATTAGAGGTGTCTTTTTTACTAAATTTAACATTAGTTATTTAATCCTAATAGTCTTGGCCAAGTGTCATGATCTTAATAAAAAAAACTACTTTAAATCCAATTTTTATACATGATAAAACCTACTTTGAGTCCAACCCCTTGGGCCTTGGCTACAAGTACAATTTAATAAAATATTAAAAAGATAGCATTAAAACCGTATACCTTGGCTACAATTTATTGTTCTTAGCAGTTCATACTATTCCTAACACCATTTTGGGAAATAATTTTTTAACATGCAGCGAAGTAGTAAAATCCACTGTAAAAATGCATTTATTGAGTAAAAGATGAATTATTCAAGCTTGATGTACCAAAAACAAAAAGAGACAAGATGTACCAAATAAATAAAACTTCCAGTTTTACGCGTTTTCTGAATTATATATATTAATTTTAACAGTTTCTTTCTTTGATTCTTCTCCCATACCTTAAATCGGCCTTTCCTCCATCAGGATTTTTTTTTATTTATTTACCAAATGGGGTAAGATGTAAAAAAATTATCATTTGGGGATAAGTCGTATCATATGGTACGACTCCTTTTTCAAAAACTAAAAATAAAATTAGTCACTAAAAATTTGGTCGTTAATTTCAACCTCTATTTCAGTTACTAACACTTTTTATGATAGAATATTTGTAGTCATAAACATAAAAAAAATCACAATATTTTGTCGCAAAAAGTGTTAGCGACTGAAATCACCACCAAAATTAACAACCAATTTTTATTTACTTTTTAAAAAAAGAAGTTGTGCCACCCGGCTTGACTCACCCTCAAATGATAAATTTTTTTTTACGACTACCCTCAATTTGGTAAATAAAAAAAAAATTCCAATGGGGAAAAAAACCCCTTAAACCAAGCCCAACTTTCTTTGCAGCTAATAAATAAATAGGCACACATCTCTTCCCTGCACTTTGTTTGATCCCTTTGCAAAATAAATAGCTCTTCTGCTCTGTTCTTGTTCGCACGCCCAACAACTATCCAAGTGAGTATAATAATCGATATATATTTAACTTTCTATGACTTTGCCCTTTGTTCACTCACAACATTTATCTAAAAAAACTAGCAAATTTTTTGAAGATTAACTATTTTTCTTTAAAGTTTTGCTAGGAAATTTGAACACTAATCTCTTAGTGTTGTATATATTGTACTCTTCTGTCTTCCCCACTTCCAGCTTCACTCTAGATCCATCTCCAAACTCCTTAAAGATCGCATCTTTAACTGTTTTGATGTCTGCTGTTTAGTGCAAACTAGTATTTGCCTGCAAGGAAATGGACTGGGGAAACCGTTTAACTAATTGATAGTTTGATACAGACTAATGATTTTTTTCTAATACTAAATTTACAAAATGCAATTTGAATAAGTACAAACTAATTTCATCACAAATATATTGTGCCATTGTCTCAGCTACTGTCCAATATCATCCCACAGTTGTTCTATTATAAATTTCTAGTTATGAGAATTATTCTATATGTTCTTTTCTTATTTACTTTTATTGCTATGATTTCTTTTGGAGTTAGAAAATGGTTGACTAATTAAATTTTCTCCTACTTTGTGTTGCTCTAAATTTTGGTTTGTCAGCCCTCCAGTGACTGGAAATAGTGCTAGAGCAATTGATACAAGAAGTGCATATTCAAATGAAGCAAGAGTCTTCTGTGTTGCCAAATGACTTGGTTGGTGAAAATTTTAACAGGAATATTAAGCTGATGTGGGAACTTTTAGGGGATGATCAAGTCTTCATAATTGGCATACATGGAATGGCAGGAGTGGTAAAAACAGCCCTAGTAACTTATATTGAGAACGATATAACTAGGAAGGGCAGTTTTAAACACGCCTTCTTTGTTACTGTTCCCTAAGTTTTTAGCATTTTTAAATTGCAAATAGAATAGGCGTGACACTCGATGAAGATGACAAGAGAATGAGAGCTATAAAGTTGTCCTTAGTGTTGGAAAGAAAAGAAAAAACAGTGCTTATGTTGGATGATGTTTGGAAGAATATTAATCTACAGAAGGTGGGAGTTCCTCTTAGAGTAAATGGCATTAAATTGATTCTGACAAGTCGTTTGGAACATGTTTGTCACCAAATGGATTGCCTACCAAATAGCATAATATGGATGGAACCTCTCTCAGTTGAAGAAGCCTGAGAGTTATTTTAGCTGAAACTTGGAAACCAGGCAACACCTGCAAAACTTCCTTATGAAGTAGAAAAGATTGCAAGATCAATTGTTAAGGAATGTGATAGTTTACCTCTTGGAATCAATATGATGGCTAGCCCCATGAAAGGGATAAATGGCATCCGTTGGTGGAGACATGCATTGAATAAACCTTCAAAAATTAGAAATGGAATAAAAGCTCTTCAACTTGTTAAAACTTAGTCACGATAATTTAACTGACAACATGCAGAATTGTTTCTTACCCTGTGCAGAATACCATCAAATTGGGAGCAAAACATTGGTTTTGAAGTTCTTTGATGAGGGACTGATTAATGATACGGCAAGTTTGGAGAGTGTTGGATGAGGGACTTACCTAGTTGATAAACTCAAAGGCCATTCTTTGTTGTTTTGGAGAGTGATTATCTCCATATGCATGGTTTAGTGCAGAAAATGGTATGCCACATACTGAACCAGTTACATGGTGAATTGTAATGAAGGATTGGCAAAGATACCTGACATGCAGGAGTGGACAGCTGATTTAAAAAAGGTTTCCTTGATGCAGAACAATATAAAGAAAATCCTGAAAGGAATGTCACCAAAGTGTCCAAACTTGTCCACTTTTTTATTTTTAGTGGTAATCCCCTTTGTCATATTCCAGGTTGTTTTTTCAGCCACATGAGTGCTCTACCTGTGCTTGATCTATCATGCAATCCATTTTTGACCCTTTTGCCTAATGCAGTGTCTAGACAACTTGAGGTCACTTATTTCTCTATTACCTGGAGGTTGCAAGTCACTACAATATGTGCCCCCATTAGCAAAGCTACAGGCATTATCTAGATTGGAAATTTCAGGAACTTCCATTGGAAAAGTACCAGAGGGTTTGGAAAAGCTTATCAACTTGATATGGCTTGATTTCTCTTAGAATTACAACTTGACATTGTTACCAGGGTCTGTGCTACCTGGTTTAACCAATATGCAATACTTTGATATCCGCTATAATTATGATCAATGGGCAAAGGTAAATGCAGATGTACAAGAGATTTCCATGCTAGAACACTTTGCAGGCAGTTTTCATGATTGCGATAACTTCAATAATTATGTGCAAGCAACCTTGGACAGAGGTAGTGGACCTAAAACTTATTATCTCCATTTGGGAATTGGTCCTGGATATCCTTTGGATTATTCCTATGACTATAACTTTCTAACAAATGATGAGTGCCGAATTGTGAGTTTTGGGGACTGCACAAAATTAGACCATGTGCTTCCACAGACATTGCAAGATTGTGTATAGCAAAGAATAAACAATGGACTGCTTGTGTGATGTTCTCTTGTTTGGATCTCCTTTGATGTACATTGATATTCGAGTTTGTCCAAAACTGGAGAGCTTGTTTTGTTTTGACTAGTCCATGTTCCTTGTGCAGTAATCTCCAAAACCTTGAATCTTGGAATCTTACAAGTTTGGAAGGCTTAGCTGAAATATGGAAGGAAAATGTAGTCATAGCGAAAAATATTCTTCGTGGTGGCATGTTCTATCATATCAAACATCTCGATGTCTCAAAATGCCACAAGATAGAGAGATTGCTGACAATTGGGCCACTGCTACAGCTCAAAAACTTGGTCACACTTGATGTTAAGAGTTGTGATTTGATGAAAGGGATATTCACACTGATTATCACTGAAGATGTGGGTCGTGTTAATGAAATTACTCTCCCCAAGTTAACAAGGTTGGAGTTTAGAGAGTTGCCACAATTGAAGACCGCGTGGTGGGGAATTATCAAAATGTGGATTATCTCCAAAACTGAACATCAGTGATAGTCCCCAACTAGAAACACCTATTTTACAAAGTATTTCTTGATTCTGATCATGTTTTATAGTGTATCAGCTTGAAGTTGTGACTATATACACGTATGGAGTATTATTTTTACTGAACAACTCTTGGTAAAATAAGAAGTGTTAAACTAGTCATTAGTCAAGTTGAAAAGAAATTTATTTATTTATCCTAACAAACACACCGTCTTCATGGCAAATTTCATCTGCTCTTTGTTCGCTAATCACTCACATTGAAATAAATAGTTGACAGCGTATGTATTTTCCTTTGTTAATTTATACAAAACATTACATTTGTGATATTTTTGTTAATTATTGGACAAAATGTGAGATACTTATTTAACAATTAGAAACTACGAAGATTTAAAATAAAGAAATAGAACTAGAGAGGCGAAAATTGCATGTTAATACACGAACTGAAAGTGTAATTAAGTTATTTTGAAATTTGATATGAAAACAAAATTGAGGTTTTTTCTACTTGCTTTTTTTTTTTCATCAAACGAGAAAATTCATATATATTTTTTTCTTTTCCTCGCAGTTTATTGAAATAATATATATAGCACTATTCCAAATAAAAAATGAAATTTATAATAAAAAAGAGCATTTTTATCTTTATACTTATTTATGTCTTATTGTATTTTCTTTAAATTGAGAGAAAAGAATAGAGTTAAATAAGTTTTTTAGTCCCTCAATTTTTTCCGGATTCTAACTTTTAGTCCTCAATTTTTTTTTGTAACTTTTATTTCTTTATTAATTTTTTGTCAAAAATAATGAAGAACTACATATTGTCAAAAATAAAATTGAGAGACTAAAACTTAGAATATGATTAAATTCAGAAACTAAAAACTTAATCAACCCCAAAAAAAGTACTGAGATCTATCAATTTATTTTCTTTCCTCATTTTCATGTATATCAAATGATAAATGAGTATCTCTTCCTTTTCATTGCCCTTTCTCTTATTTTCCTTCATTATAAATAATGGGTAAAGGACAAAATATACTTATAACCATTATTTAGAAAATATATAATTATTATTGTGATAAAATCTATGTAGATTATATTAAATAACTAAATTATGAAAATTTTAACTGTTAATTTTTTTAATCGAAAACTATAAAAGAATTCTATTTTCTAAAGTACACTCCTAACTTAAAAAATAAAAAAAAATAAAAAACTTAATTTGAGCAAAATGCTACTTTCAAGATTAAAAACAAAAAATGTTAAATAGGTCACAATTTCAAGTGTTGTTAATGAGCCCTATTCAACAAATCTTCTTTTCAGACGTCACGTAGAAATGACCAAATTTCTATATGTGTACTTTATCTCAACAGTAGAAAATTTGGCAGCACAAAAGTTTAGAAAACACACAAGCTGAGTTCGCATTTTATTGGAGTAAAGTATAATTTAACACATTGCGAATTATTTTAAAAACTTGCCAAGACGTTCTAACAATTCTATTCAAATAAGGATATTTTGTAGTAAAAATTAAGAGAGAAAAAATATTTTTCAATAAAAATTTGAATATAAAATTATCCATGCGACCCAGAGCTAAGATATAGTTGGATTGGTAATCTTGTGACCAATAAAATCCACCTTTAAAAGGCAAAGCATAAATAATTGACTGTATAATTTTACAATAAATTCAAAACCAAATTTGCACCAACTTATAAGAAATATGGAACGCCTGTCCTGGGCCCTCTCATCTGATTGTTCTCCTCTGTTTCGGTAAAAAATTTAACTTCTCTTTCCTGTCACAAAGAAATTAATATGTTATCTCCGACAGTACAACAATGGTGAAGTTGGTATATTGCAAAATAATTTATGCTATTTTATGTATATTAATAAAATAAAAATTCAAATGGGTATATTAGTGTATTACTATATTATCAAGTATAACCAATAAACACTTGTCAAAACGTTGATAGTATTTATTTAACATATACACAAAGGTAAAAAACACACAAAATAAGGACTGTGACTATGCTTATTGACTTGACTTTTTAAAAAGTGACTTTGACTTTTTAAAAAAGTAAAACGTAATAAGAATATAATTGAAAAGTTAAATGAAAAAAATGAAGAATATAAATAGGCATATTGTAATAGGCTAATAGCCCCATCTATTTGCCAATATCAAAATGAGCTACATTGGAGTGCAATTGAGAGACATACAAGATTGCATTTACTATCTATCCCTGGGCACACCCATCAAATCAGAGGAAACTTAGCAAATACTCAATTGAAAATTTCATGCAATGTAAAATAACATGAAATTTCATCATGATTTCACTGTGAATTCAGTAGTTACCACTGGATAGCATATAAAACAGCGCGAAGCAAACACAGCATACAACAGTCATGCCATCACTGCGCTCTCCATCTCATCACATGCAGAATCATTAAAGAATTAAGTACTATTTGATGCATCAAGGGAAAAGAAAAGAACCATGATATCACAAGACCAAATGATGAAGAAACCATCATTATCATGGAAATAGATTTAAACACAGCAAAAAGCTTCAGATGACTCACCATATTTTCATTGAAACTCAGAATAGAAGCTACATTTCCACATCGGTAACAGTAATTAGGTGCAGACCATACCTGCAAATTTCCAAAGGGGATTTGACTTCATGTCTATACGAGCTTTTATATTTTAAAAAATTAGGGTACAAAAGAATTTATAGTAATTCATATAAGAAACATACAGTTACAAGGCCTTTATCTTGGAACATATACTTAAGGCCTTCCTGAACGAGTTGGTGCGCTCGACAAACAAGATCAAGGTTATTTATGTGATTGAACTGCATGAAAAGAATGCACTGGTAAGATTAAATAATTTCAATTCTAAAAGCAATTAACAAATAAATTACATTACCTCCGAAGTGACCCTGGATCCAAAAAGCCAACCTGCTCCACGGGGACTGACTGCCCATGTTTCAATATCTTCAGGATCACTCCACATTAGATCACAGAAAGGACCCTCATGAGGAATTTCACAGTTCCGGTCAATGACCCTTATCTGCAATAAAAAGATCGTTTCTACCTTTTAACAAAGATAGAAAATAATTCTCTTTCTGAAGACTAACAAAAACAATGCTTCATTTAACTTAAAAACGATCCAAATAATTAAGAACTAAGTGTTTGTTTACTGTGATTATTAAGAAACAAAGGCAATTTCTGTGCTCCAAACATGTTTGACAAATTTAAGAAGTAATTCAAACAAAATATCAAAAAGGCAAGCATTGAAGGCTTTCTGATGTCAAACAAAAACAGGCCCCATTCTTGAGTTACCAGTAAAAAATAAAGAAAAGGAAATACGCATGTGTCCAGCTCCAGCTGTTCATTTTTCTGTCTAAAGTCTAAATAGCATGGGAATCATGGGGAAGAAGGACCATCAAGCTAACTTAAAGAGACATTTCACATCATGAAAACAAATATATAACTTCACTTTACATATGATGTATCCACATATGATGTATCCACAAACAGACAGGGCATGGATGGGCATATATAAGGATGACACCATGTTGCAACGTCAATGTTGCAAATATATAAGTAGACACCTGAACAAAATACACATGTGCGAGGAGATAGTCTAAGCTATAGAAATATTGTCTTTGGCCAACAATTAAGAAGGAGGCTAGAGGACCTGATCAATTGTTCGAATGTCAGGAGAAAGGCCACCATGAACACAAAGCACCTGGGTCAAGCATAACATAGAAAACTTAAATTTTGAACAAGCACCATTCAAATAGAACTACAAAAAGTTCAAAATAAATCCAGTAAGCTACCCACCAAGATGCATAGAGGCACATGGGGGGTAGATACTTGAAGAGGATGGAGTTAAAAGATATTTACAGTTCCATCAATAATTGCAGAAAGTGTTAAATAGTCAAACACATCTGTACAATACCGCCAAGCATTGGCATTGCCATACTTCCTCTGGCATTCATCATAAAATCCGTAGACCTAGCAAAACAGTAAATTACAAAATTAACATAAATCATCATGATACTTTGGCATTTCTGGTTTTAGTATTTCCACAATTCATATCTCCATTATGAAATCTAGCATTTTGCACAACAACCTGACTACTACTTACCTTACTTTTCAATCTCACATCCATGGAAGATGAGATCCCTAACGAGTCAAAAACTACATTAGTTTTCCTAGCCATTCCAAAATTTCAACCTAAACAATCATCTCCAAACATTGATTACAGCTTTGAAAATTCAAAGCAACTAAACTCCACTACCTTAGCTAATTCATGCTTAAAAATTTCAAAAGGACCAAATTTAAAATTGCCGATGACTTTATTCAAATTTTCTTTGGACATCAGAAATTATTGGACCCTGCAAATAAACCTGTCTCAGTGAACTCAACAACACTAGCATCAACATCAACAACACCTTTAATCCAAATTAATTGGGATCGGTGGTAGATGAATCCAATGATACATCGGAGATGAGACAGAAAGAGAAAGGAAGAGGGGAAGAAAAGAGTGGAAATAAGACAAAAGAGAGAAAAAGGGGTGAAAGGAAGAAGAGAGAAAAGAAGAGGAAAATAACTAAAACAAGAAAATGACTGGAACATAGAACTACTAATGAGTTTAACCCTCCACCAAGCTCATAGTTTTTCTCCATTCCGTCCTAAGACATATCGTCCGCCAATCTATAACTCACTCTATTAGGTCTTGTTTAACTTCCTTTCCCCAGGTAAGTTTCGGTCGACCTCTACCTCTCCTTGTGTCGAGCACTTAGTAACAAACTCTTGTTCTTACAGGAGCATCCAGTGGTCGTCTCATAACGTGCCCAAACCACCTCAATCTATACTCCCTCATCTTTTCACGTACCGGTACCAATGATACCTTTCGTCTAATATCCTCATTTCTTATCTTATCCATCTTCGTATATCTACACATTCACCTCAACATCTTCATTTCAGCTACCCCTATTTTATGCTCATGTTGCCTATGTGCTGGCCAGCATTCACTCCATACAACATTGCCGGTCTTACAGCTATTCTATAAAATTTTCCTTTTAGCTTAAGGAGAATTTTGTGGTCACACAAAAATCACGATGCACTCCGCCATTTCATCCACTCTGCTCTAATTCTATGATTCACATCCTCATCAATCTCACCACCTTTTTGCAACATTGATCCCAAGTATTTAAAAACATCTTTCTTAAGTACCTCTTGACCAAGTAGATGCACTGTGTCTTGATCACCATCTCTTACTCGGGAAGACTCACACTTCATATACTCCGTCTTGCTCTTGCTTATCATGAATCCTTTAGATTCCAAAGTGTTTCTCCACAATTCCAATTTCCTATTAACACCATCTTTGGTCTCATCAATAAGCACAATATCATCTGCAAAAAGCATACATCACAACACTTCCTCTTGAATATCTTTCGTTAGTTCACCCATCACTAAGGCAAAGAGATAAAGACTAAGAGCTGAACCTTGGTGAACACCTCGTGATAGGAAAATATCTTTGATTGCATTAACATATGTAAGCTATCATATGCTTTCTCAAGATCTATAAACATCATATGTAAATTTTTCTTCTTTTCCCTATATCTTTCTATTAATTGTCTCATCAAGAAGATAGTTTTCATGGTACATCTTCCTGACATAAATCCAAATTGATTTACGAAAACATTGGTCTCCCTGCTTAGACGATGTTCGGTAACTCTCTCCCACAACTTCATAGTATGACTCATAAGCTTGATGCTTCTATAGTTTGAACAATTTTGGATATCTCCCTTATTTTTGTAAATAGACACATAATTACTTAAGGTGGCATCACTGCAATTAGCAAGAAATAAAGTCATGCACATAATTACACTACTAACACTTTATAAGGTTATAACTAGCATGCTAGACTGAAAGGATTAGAAATATTTTTTGGACCCCTGCTCAGTGCACAATCTGTTTGAATTAAAAAATATAAAATTCTGCAAGTTTAGAATGATTCATGTAATGATTTCATTCACAAAGCGTACCTGGGTTAATTGTCTACTTTCATGATTTCCACGTAAAAGGGTAATATTAGCTGGGTATCTGTGAAATTACAGAAAAATAAAAGGATGCGTAAATTTTCAAAGGAAAAGAAAAATTAAAAGAATCACACACCAATAGTTGCTTCTCAACAAAATACAAAAATTATCCAACAAATGAAAGTGAATTAGATGAAGAGCAGAAAAATACTATCGTCACAATAGATCTAGCATTTGAGCTTCAAACATGATCAAAATTTAGTCCCTGTAAAATTACCTAAGTTCGAATTTAGTCCCTGCAAAATTTTTCGTCTATTTTTAGTCCTCCTAAAATTTTAATGCGTCAAATTTTGGCTTGGACATAGGTTCAGTTATATTAGAACTTATGTTTCTAATGATTGTCCACTAAGGATTGGACACGTGTGCGAGAGGTATTCGGGAGATGGAGAGGGAGAGAAAGATTTGCACCGCACCACGGAGTTAGGTTTCTTCTTCGGTTTTCTTCCTCGATTTTTCAGGTCTGCCACACCACATGCCATCGTCATTTCAATCTCCCAGATCAGCACTTCTTGATTCCAGATCTGGCTTCAAGGTTCCACATCTGTGCATCAAGGTCATTAACGGTGTTGTCCCAGTTCCACTATGAGTTCCAGATATGCGCTTCTTCTCGGTTGCACTCATCCTAGTTGAGGACCTCACATTCTCGGCTCTGTTTTCTCTTTCTCTTTCCCTGAGGTCATCGAGGTGTCAAAGACATCCCAAATAGTCAGGGTTGTCAACGTCGTGGGGGTCTTTGTTGGCTTGGGTTCTCTGCAGCTGCTTTTGTTCCTCCATTTTGGATAAAGTTGAAGTCTCTTGCCAAAAAACAATCTTGATTTTTGAAGAATCAAATAAACTTTCTATTTAAACGGTCAAGAGAATGATATGTTTGCAAATTAAGAATAGAAAGATTCTCTAAACTATGGTAAAATGTTTTAATAGCATAGTCTACACATTTCACCAATTCACTGAATATACTCTTCCTAAGACATATACTAGATCATATACAGTGATTCAATGAGTTAATTTAGACTTGACGTTCCTGTTCATCTTGGTTCATGTGCGAGATCATATACGGTGATTCAATTGTATATCACAACCTTTTTTCTCCAATGCTAATTGTCTGGATCTGGAAACGAAGAGAGGTGGTCTGGTGTCATGGCGGCGTGCGATGGAGAGCTGGAGAGGTAGAGAAAGATGGAGACAAACAGTGTTTTTTTATTTTTTATGCAATTTGTGGCAGTTTTTAACTGCCAGAAATTGTATTTTTTATTTATTTTATATTTTTATGCAATTTGTAGCGGTTTTTAACCCCATAAACCATATTTTAAAATTTAAAATAAAACAAAAAAACACGTCACGTGGGTTCAGATATAACCAAACCTAGCTCAGGCCAGAAAATGACACAATAAAGTTTTAGGAGGACAAAAAACAGACAAAAAATTTTACAGGGACTAAATCCGAACTTTGCCAAATTTACAAGGACGAAAAACATATTTTAGTCATAAAATATACAAGTTTACAATCACTGGGAGGTTGAAAGCAACCACTGTTTTTGGGTGCCATGCTAAGTTGTAGACGAAATGTTTAAAGAACAGCCAACTGTTAATGTTTGGCCATCAATGTAAGAGCTTTTGACAAATTTCACAAGGCCAAATCATTTTCGGTGGAGTGGATAGTGTTGGGACTTGGGGTAACTTTAAACAATGCTTTTGTACATATTTGGAAGTCGCAAAAATCAATTCTATTCTTCCAAGGAGAAGAAATCAAGAATTGCATGTCAATTGCAAAATCTTATATATTTAAATGGCACTCACAAAACAGAAAGCAGAAAATAAATGTAGAAACACTGCTAGCACTTCAAGGGTTTGCTTCCTAGCTTCCAAAACCCCTTACTTGCAATTTGCCTGCCTCTCCCTTATTCATTACCTCCTTTGTAAATTGTATTGCTAACTGACCCCTAGCCTAGCACTCCCCATGCCACTTAACATGTGTGCTGGTTGGTTACAATTCAGATTCCCAACATGAATCATACATATTTTATTCATTTCCTGCATGACATTAATCCACTACTACCCTTCTTTTCTTCCTATTGCACAACACAACACCCGGGGGTCAAACAGTCTAAAACCAAAAATCAAAACCAATTATTGCTCCTACATTGATGTTGAGTACAAAAAGAGAAGAATAAATGAACTTTGTAGCTCGTACGGAAAGGACAATCCCCATAGGAAAAACTAAATAGAAGTGAACCATTTAAAACTAATGCTGAATGATTGATATGATAACTCATAAAAATGCATCACTGCAAATGGATGTAAACTTTCCAAAGTCAAATATGCTAGCAGTGAAAGACTGTTTGGAAGTATCATAAGCATTTTGATATTAGAAGTTAATTAGAATACAATGACAGCGTAAATGTTTTTTATATTGTCATCCAATCATGAATTGTCATTTATGGTAAGATTGTTGTTTTTTATAATACTTACTTTAAAAGTTATATCAAGCACAATTTCTAATTAGCTGACCGTGTAAAAATCTTCACCCTGACCGTGTACCAAAATTTTATATTTTGATACCATGGGGGAACAAACCAAATTAATCTTAAAACTAATGTTAAATGCCTCCAAAGCTAGGAAAAATTCCAAATGATAATCTTATTAGCAATACATGTAAAGCCAACAAGTCAAGAATCAAGACAGATGCAATGCAAGCATGCATTAAAAGAACATACCTAGCTTTTAGAAGTAAAAGGATGGTAAAAACTTCAAGACTATTGTAACCTCGATCAACAAAGTCTCCCTACCATGCATTTAGGAAATTTAGAACTCCAAAAAGGATATTAAATCATCAAAGTCAATAGGAAAAAGAAATTGTAGCAAATACCATAAAAATATAGTTTGTCTCAGGCACATGACCCCCAGTCTGGAAAAGTTTCATTAGATCATGGAATTGACCATGAATATCACCACAAACTGTCACTGGACTATTGACAGGCTGCACATTGGACTCCTCAATAAGGATCTCTTTTACCTGTGGTATTTAAAAAAATAAAACGTTTAATATGCAAGTTAGTATAATCTATTTTAATAACACCAAGGTGCACAAATGACAAACCTATTACTAGAACTACAGAATAAGTAACTGAATTACTTCGTGTTTAATAATTAATATGATATGGTTGTTCTAGGAAGTAAGGGAAACTCGAAGAACAACTAGAAAAAGGGGTTCCAACTGAGTAGAAGGAAATCCGATGATTTTATTGAACAAAGAATGAGAGATTACAGAATGAGAGGATCAAAATTGAATTGATCAACTGATTACCAGAACTTGCTATTTATAACAGAATTCCAATTCTGGAATGCTAACCATTCAACAGAATTGCGAACAGCCTTACTAACAACTAAAAACTCATTAAGCCTGCTTCTAATTACAACAATATACTCAATTTCCTGTAACATAATAATGAGATAATACTTTGTTCAGTGAGCACAGGTTGAAATTGAATTTAGAAAATACCATCCTCAATGAAGACAAAGGGCAAAACTGTGAAAGGAAAATAATATGCAGACACAATACGAAGTTAAGAAGCAAAGAGAGCATTCAGAATTTTGTTTTCCCAAAAAAATCCCAAGAAAAGGGACAAAGGCGATGGGAACAAAATGCATAATCAGATCCCTATTTAATAAAAGAAAGAAAGTAAAGGGTGAGCATGAGAGGGTTTTGGATGAATCGAAGAAAGAAGGGTACATATTCGCAGAGAAGTTGAAGCTCGTCTTCAAGAAGATGCTGGCCCTCTTTGACCTTGGAGATCCACTGGTCCAAATCCATGTTGGCCACCAATGGTTCCTCTGGTTTCGGTAACGATAGAAAGGAAAAAAGGGCAGAGCCAGAACCACGGGTCCGTGTGAACGATGGGTTAGGTTGAAAGAAGTCAACAAACTAACACACACACATACCAACCTGCCTTTTGCTTTATTAGTACATGTTTTTGCTGCTAATTACTCATTGAGTTTAATGGCGATGTATAACAGTGGTTGATTATTGCGATTGTGATTGGATGGTGTTTTTTACTCTTTTACCAACCGTTAATCCCTAAATTTGCGGAATCTATAATCTACTATTCAATTTTAGTCTCTTTTGCGATTCAAACCCTTATTTACTTTATAAAAAAAACCATAATTATATTGATGAAATAGTGATAAATTTTGATAAATTTACTTACTTTGTTTTTAATTTTGGAATTTTTATAAAATTTTTTGTTGTTTAATTGTGTTTTTAAAATATAAGATAACATTAAGGTTAAAATATGTTTTTCATCTCTATAAATATTGAAAATTTTGGAATTCATCTCTGTAAAATTTTTGGTATGTTTTTTGTCCTCGTAAAATTGAAATTTGTTGTTTTTTGACTTGGAGTTAGGCTTGGACTAATCCGAGCTTACTTGACATTTTTTAAAAACTTTAATTATAAGTTAAAATATGTTTTTTATCCTTATAAATATCGAAATGTTCAAAATTCGTCCCTCCAAAAATTTTAGCCTTTTTTCATCCTCAAAAAATTGAAATTTGTTACTTTTTTTGCCCAGACATAGGTTCAGGTGAATCTAAACATACATGTCACTCTTTCATTGATTCTATTGATAGTTATGAGATTGGATAATTTATGGGTTTAAAAAACGCCACAAATTGGGCCGGTCCTTAAAATTCTTTGGCCCGGGTCGAAGTGGAAAAAATGGGCCCCTATCACACATTTTTTTTGAAATACAAATAATATTAAAACTAAGAGATGGAAAAAATAGGCCCTTAACACACAAATTTTTTGAAATACAAATAATATTAAAATTAAGAGATGGAAAAAATGGGCCCTTAACACACAATTTTTTTAAAATACAAATAATATTAAAACTAGGGATGAAAAAATGAGCCTCTAACACAAAAAAAAATGGATCCCTAACATACAAATTTTTTGAAATACAAATAATATTAAAATTAACGGATTAAAAAAATGGGCCCCTGACACATAAATTTTTTAAAATACAAATAATATTAAAACTAAGGGATAAAAAAATGGGCCTCTAATACACAAATTTTTTGAAATACAAATAATATTAAAATTAAGAGATGGAAAAAAATAGGCCTCTAACACACAAAATGGACCACTAACACACAAAATAGACCCCTAACATAAATTTTATTTTTATTTTATTTTTTTAATAAAAAATTTTACTTAAACTACCGGCCCAAAAATTTTTGGGCCCTGAGCGATGGCCCTGCCCCAGGGCCGGGCCTGGCCACAAAATGCAGGAAAAAAATCACAAATTTGTAAATTTTTCTTCCCTAACTTTCTTCATCTTCTTCGTCCACCAGGCTAGTCGGAGAGAGGAGTGAATTGGAAAGACAGGTTGTTGAGTTTGTCAGCCACATTTGATTCCGATAGAACATTGGAGTTGATATTCGTAGCGTTGAGTTTGTGAGTGAAGATGTTAGGTTTTCAGAATGAAGGAAAAATCAAAGAAGAAGAAGAAAAAGAAGATGACAATGTCAATAAGGTGGTGCTGGACATTGCAGTTGAATAGAACATTTAAAAAAAAAAAGAAAGAGAATTGTTTATTTAAATTCGAAGAAGATGGAGAAAGTTATGAAAGAAGGAGGTTAGGAGAGGGGGATATGACAATTTTTAACCCCCAGAAATCACCTACTCTCATAGTCATCAATAAAACCAATGAAAGAGTGACACGTATATTCGGATAGTCAAACCTAAGTTCAAGCCAAAAAGTAATAGATTACAATTTTTTTAGGACAAAAAAAAGACTCAAAATTTTATAGGGACGAATTTTGAACATTTTGATATTTATAAGGACGAAAAACATATTTTAACCTATAATTTAAGTTTAAAAAAATGTCATGCAAGCTCTGATTTGTCCAAGCCTAGATCTGAGCAAAAAAAATAACACATTTTAATTTTATGAGAATGAAAAACATCCAAAATTTTATAGACAGATTTTGAACTTTTCGATATTTATAGAGACAAAAAACATATTTTAGTCTAACATTAATTACTGTTTTGTTAAGTCTATCCTTATTTTTTACTTAATCTTGAATTGATTTAAACTTATGTTGATTTAAACTTATATATTTACTATGGAGTATAAATGAAGAAGGATAAAATAAGAAAGTCCATAACTATTTTATTATTACATTTATTAATTTTTACATAGAAACCTTGACAACTAGATAAAAAATAACAAAGAAAGTATCACATTAACAACAACATGCATTTTATCTTTATTCATTGTTGAGAAATATTAAATTATCTTCTTTTTTTTTTCAAATACTCCCTTAAAGGAGAAGAAGGATTGGAATGTCAATAATTGTATATTACTGAATTCATCCGACTCAAAAGTATAATTAATATCCATTTTGGGAATGTTTGTTGTCAATGTAATTGAAGGAGACATGTCGTCAATTTCTAAATTAGACTATGTAATGTGCTTGATTGTATCAAGTTATGGGTGACTATTTTATCAAGTTTTATTTTATCAAGCACGATAAGAAATACATGATCGATAAGAGAAAAAAATACACTAAAATGATAATGAATGAAGAAATAGTTAAAAGATGAATAGTTAATGATCTCTCTTTTTACCTAAACCCTAATCAATTAACACATAACTACTTATTTCTCTCTTCTCACAAATCATTGTTGTTCGTTCTTTCTTGCCACTAAAGCATACATATTTACAAGTCATAATCATGAGTGTGGGTTGTTAAAGTTTTTTTCTTTCTGATAAAGGTAATTTTCCGACGAAGTAGAAAATGAGTTGAATATGTTGTTAGATTTTTTAAGAAATTTTATATGAATTTTCTTAAAAAAATGTGAGATCAATATTTATCTAATATTTCATGCATGTGTTTCTTCCCTTGCCCTATGTTTGTTTGGTAGAGACAAAATGACAAAGAGGAGGGAAACGTTGGGATCTATGCAACATCCGTTGTTTGGCATAAGCGAAATACACAAGAAATTTTTGAGGGACCCACGCTGCAGAACTTCTTCACTTGACCGAGAAGAAAGGCGAAGAAAATCTTCTTGTTCATGGCACATTCAATATTTCCCCTTCTTACCTCAACATCTTGCTTTCTTGGGTGGGTCGTTGCCGCCACTTTCACCTTCCATGAGATGCTCGTCCCCCCACTTGCTCATCTTCTTCTTCTTCATTGAGTATGATCTACTCCGATCTAGCACTTAAAAGCTTTTTTAGGTCGCATATATGGAGTTCTAGATCCAGTCAATGCTCAACGTTGCACCGTCAATGGAGGCCATTGTCGCCGACAAAGTCTCCAACGTGAAAGATGAAGTCGTTACCTGATGTATTACTTGTTTTGCTTCTGATGGGATGTCTTCAATCTAAAGTGTTTTGGTCATTGTTCTAAGTTCTAACTTATTTTATGTTGGTTAGGGATATTAGGCATGGTTCAAGATAGTTTTCTTGTTTTCAGTTTCCAAATTATTAAAAACTAAATTCAGTTTATGTATTGAGTTTTAATTTAAGTTTATTTTGGGTTTTAGATTTTAAAAGATTTTAAATTGAAAATGGATAAAAATAAGTTAACTATTCCATCTGATCACACTCTATTATGAAATTATACAATGCAAAATAATATTGACACAAAAATAACTAAAAATAATAAAAAAAATTATAAAATAAAAACAATTCTACATCAATTTTTGTTGTTAAAATTATAAAAAGTGCATGTATAGGATTTATATATTTCAAAATATGATAATAACAACAATTAAGTACAATATAATTACCATGTTACACTAGTTGTATCATGTAATTGTAGTGTTACATTAGTTGTATCCCATAATCGTTGAGTCAATCGATCTCAAAAATTTGTCATTCGATGGGTATATGTTGTAATCATTATATGATCACACATGTTTTTGTGTCATATTGTTCACATCAAATCCTTCAAGTTCAACTTCAACCGAGATATTTTGCACTAGAAGGTATTATTTTGGTTGTTGCTAATCGATTGGCAAGTAAATCAAACCGCGCAAATAATAACAAACGATAACATTGAGTGTCGTATCCATAAGGACTTTGTTTGTGCTAAATAGTTTGTGCAAACCAAACCAAGTTTTAAGCAATATAATGAAGGGAGTTGATTTATTTTTAAAACATGACATAGAGATTAAGTCTAAGATTAAACAGATATAAAAAACAGTGCAAAAAATACAAACACTTTGTGTGGAAGATACGATAAATGTAGATATGGTGTGAATGTTGGGTGCTTAACCTACCAAATGAACTCTTGATGTAACACTAATGATTTTTCACCCATCAATGTTATTCCATCTATTACCTTGACCAACTAATCTACTCTAACCATAATCTCTAATGTGAAAGAGTCTAAATCACTTAATTCTACTCCTAATCCCTTAGCAATTTAAACTCGATGATTTGATTAAGAACAACATTTTATAAAAGACTAGACAACCTCATGTCATCGCTAGATATAAGTTAACTAGAACTAGATATCCCTTTCAATTCTTAGTGAAAAGCCATTTTCCAATGACCATTGCACTACAATATACATGCACATGGGTGATCAAACTATAAACAAGCAATAAACATACAAAGAAAACAATAATAGTGAAATAACATTAAATGGATAGTAAAGATAGTTACATCAAAGAGTTTTGGTGTACAAGCCCCCAACGATGGAAAAATTAGCCTCTCATATCCATGAGAGACCTAAACACGAATGAGGATACAAGTAGAAGAAGAGAAAATGGAGAACAAGGAAGCACAAGAAAAGCACAAGAACACACAAAATATGTATTTTCTAAAACCTTTGAATTCTAACCCTAATAAATTTTCCCTCTTTAAAACTTTTAGCTCCAAAACATTGTCTCATAAAGGTTTATGCGCTAAGCTTGGTAACCGCACACAAAAATAATACCGATTTAAGTGGTCACAAGTTAAGCCCAAGATGTGCCTTTGGTCCACACTAGTGGCAGAGGAAATGTAACGTTCCAGATTTTATTTATTTACATAACTATTTAATTATTTATTTAGTGTTTATTTTATTCCTTTGTTGGAATTTAATAATGGAGATTTCGGTAGAAAACCAAAGAAATTAGAAACAAAAGGCACTAAATATGTACATACATCATTTTACATGTCTCGTCTATGCTAACTATAATTTACTTTCCATACTTCATAGTACTTCAAACATTTTTATTTATGTACAAAGTTCTCCCAACCCAGTATTCAAACATAGTCTTCAGTACTGTCACCGTCACTGAGTACGATTATGGGGTCAGTGACCGGGTTTGGATACATAGGAGCAAACTGAGAGCGGCTGGGTCAAACTCTTCACTAAACACCGAGATTGAAAAATGGGCGCCGAAGTAAATATGAGCACGTAGTACAGGCTGCATAGTTACTACATAACAGTTTTTTACTTCATCCACATACCAGGCAATATCCAGTGCATCAAGAAATATTATGATTGAAGTCATCTAAAATAAAAATAAATCTAGTGAGAAATAAATTTCTCAGTAGGCAAATCTAAACCACCAAATAGGTTAGCAGGTTACAAAATAAAGCAAAACTAATTCATCAAATAATTTAACAGATTAGTAGATAATCAATATATCTGAGCGAATGCATAAAATGAATGTATGAATGCATGGAATGAAATGCAATGGTCACCGATGCACATGGCCTCTACATATGTACATTATGTAGGAATGTTGCGGCCGTCTTACGCTAATCATGCATGAATTTTCATGTATTAGCACCTGATCTCTTATAGTAGCATAGGTATGGTCTTCAAAACTTGGGTCAATCTCATAAATTCATAGGTTCGTTCTGAAAACCCGGATCATTCTCATTCGTACCACAAAATTCATAAGATAAGGAAAATATTCCTATTCTTACAAAAAGCAAGGTAGTTAATAATTTAGTAGTCTTCTTTCCTAAGCAAGGTAGTTAACAGTTCATACCTTGTTCACGTAAAATTTCACCAACTAAAATAAATCTATTTAACCTCTACGGGATGTCGATTTTTAGTAGTATAATAATTATATCCAAAAACCCGATTGGTGAAATAATGAGAATAATATATATATATATATATATATATTTTAAAACAAAGCTAGTTATAGCAAAATATAGTACTCAGAATAATTGTACTCGTATTACTTATAACCTAAGAGGTTTACTTGCGGTTTAACCAGGTTTATTATATATATATATATATATATTTATATATCTCTATATATATGTATTTATAAGTATATATATATAAAAGACATTAAATAATTACTTAAGTACTATAGCTATATATATATATATATATATATATATATATATATAAGATAACTATTTAGGTATTATAGCTATATATATATATATATATATATATATAAGACATTAAATAAATTCTTAAGTACTATAGCTGCTTACTTGGAAGGGCTGAAGTAAATATGGATATATAAGGAGGAAGCATTACGTGAAAGTAAAGCTTACAGGCGGCTGGAATCCATATATATATATATATATATATATATATATATATATATATATATTTATAAGCATGGTATGACATAGGTACAGAGGTGCTTCTAAATGTAAGGCTGGTTAAACTACATACACGTGGTCAGGGCTGCTGGGTTCTATTTATTCCTTATGAGTCAAGATGTATGTGTATAAATACCCTAAAGAATAATTACTGCAGTATCTACTGACCGAGGTGCATGAATAGAGATATCTAAACTATTATCATAAGTGTGCTGAGATACTATTCGTAAGTTTCCTTCATATATATACATATATATATATATATATTCTAGGTTGCCGCATCTTGCTAAAAATTCACAATATCCTATTTATGGTAAAACTTCAATCTTTAACTAATTAACGGTTAACCATGGCCTAATAAATACATAACTTAATCATAAATTTTAGTTTCAAATTTTGAGATTGAAGCCTAGCCTACTTGTGATAATTTTGGTGAGTTGCTTTGAGAGCTGCTGGAGTAATTTTACGTGAGAGAGAGAAGTGTGAGGTGAGAAAACTGAGAGATTTTGGGGCAGAAATTTTGGAAGCTGCCAAGCTATTTTTATACTACTGGTTATGATAAAATATCTAAGCTTCCTTATCTCATTCATCATTACTATTATTCCTCTCATTAATGCGTGCATTTTCGTGGGACAGCTAAGAGCTTAGCTGAGGGGGTTTTGCCACCTGGAAGATTTCCTAAGGATTTGAATTCGACTTGTAATTCCTCACGTGGCTGAAAACTAATGCTAGAGTTTGCATTAATGTTTGTTGAAAATTATTTTTTTAATTTTTTAATAATATTACCTATTCTATTTTTATAATTTTATATTATAATTATATAATTGAGGTTATTACAATTATTAAATATAAGTTAAAAGTATAATAATTAGTTATGCATTTATTTATTTATTTTATATATATATTTATTTATTTTTCTAGGATGTTACAGGAACCAATTAATTAAGCGTGTTAAGCGCGCACCAAGTTTCATATCTTCTCCCAGCAACCTTCATATGTTTGCCACATGGCCTTCCAACCTCATGCACACTAAACTCAATTGACGCGCGTCTCATCAACCCAAAATTGCTTTCTTTTTTGTTGGTGCACAAAAACTCTGCAAAACACAACTAAAACTAATGAATTTATTAAAATTAACTTCAATAAACTAACAAAATCTAAAAGATATTAATTTCTAACTTATTGAGAACAAACTAAACAATACATGAAAAAGTTAAGATAATTATTATACAAATTTAGTGCAAAAACTAAACATATACAATAATTATCCGTTGCTAAGATCTCAACCACCCCATCTCCAACCACTTCATTCTCACTTGTCTTGCTTAAATAAAGCTGACTTAAAACAACACCTACTTTTATTAATAAACTCAAAAACACTATTGCCATCAAAATATTTTGTATGATGAAAATGGAAGAGATCACATTCACATCATAAATAATTTAGAGGCAAAATAACAAAAAATAGCAAATTCCCCAATTCACATTCACATTCACATTCCAGCAAACGATAGTTATTGATATCACTTAGAGCATTTCCAATGAGATATACTTAGATGAGTTTCTTAATTTATTTTTTGTGGTCCTCGTAGTACTTTTTGTGGTATCACATTGTCATGTCACTCATAAGGAACCCACACAAAATTTTGCTCCAATGCAATAAATCACAAAAAACTCAAAAAAATTCACACATTTATATTTTTTTAATAAAACTTAACATTTTTTCAGTTTTTATAAATACAAATAAAAAATATGAATAATTGAAGAAAAATAAAATATAAATTAAAATAAATAATTTATGCATTTTTGCTACAATTTTTTACTTTATATTTATTACTTCCATTTCCAAATTTATGCATTTTTTTTAAAAAATAAACCCTTCTACATTCTTCCACAGCCCAAAATCGCGTGCCTCTCCACTCACCTCTCATTATCCTCTCCACTCACCTCTCCCATCCATAGACCACGCCTTTCTATCTTCTTTCTGTGCTTCCCACTCACAGGTCGTCTTCCTCACGCGACGGCATCGCGTGTGGCATCTTCCTCTGCGCAGACCTCTTCCTCCATGCGCGCAGCCTCTAGTTTGTTGTTTCCCTCTTTTTTTTTTACGGGTAGTTAATGTTAATAATATTATTTTATTGATAAGTTTTGGTTCCTTATATAAAGAACGCATTTCATTCTTGACCAAACGGTTCCGTCACACAAGCAAACTTCAACGCAAATTTTTTTTCAAAAAACAGATTCTTCATATGAAAGAATCCTAAAAGCACTCTTATTGGAGATACTCTTAATTTTGCAGAAGAAGTGCCTTACCAAGCCAAAGCAACTTACATTGGATTTTTTCAAAAGACAAAGGGACCCAAAAAAAGAAACCACAAATAAACATATCCGTTTGCAATAATGTAATGAAACGTGAGCACCATATGCAATGTGCCAACAAAGGAATAAAAAATGTCCTCCTGCAAGCGTAGTCACAAATCTGCAATAATCCAATTTTAGAATTCAAGCTACCAGCCTACACCTCCCTCTCTCTTAGAACAAGAAAGCACCAAAGTTGAACCGCACAGTACAAAAAATATAAGCTCCACTGAAACAAAATTGTCTTTTCCACAAATAAGTCTACTGATAAGAACATAAACTGATTCTGCAACTTTGATTCACAACACAGTTTTTCATTCATTCTTTTCCCAATTTACAACCCAAAGTTTAAGCCTTAAATCAAATGGCAGAAATCAAACAAAAGAACAATTATGAATTATAAACTTTTTAAGTTACTTAACCGCATGTGTATAAGTTTCAAATTAAAAGAACAATATATAAATTATAGCAATCAAAATAATAACAATTATAGTGATTTTTTTACGTGAGAGGAAAATTTGAAAAATAAATAAATTTGGAGTGTAAAATTTTCAACATTGTGAAACTTTAGAAGGAAAAAATAAAATTAATTTGTATTTAACTTTTAATTACTTCATAAAAATGGATAAAAAGGCATGAAAAAAGACGCAACAAGACAATATTGGTATAATATAATAAATATAAAATATGCTTTTAATCTTTGTGAATTTATCTTTTTAATACCCAAATTTAAATTTAAATTTTTTAGCCTTTCAAATTTATGAGATCTATTTCTAGTCCCTCTTGGCATAAAAAAAAATATTATAAATTATGCATCCAAACCAACAAAAAGTCAGGAGAGACTTAAAAATATTTAGTGAATTTGAGAGACTAAAAAAATACAACTTTAAATTTGAAAGATTAAAAAAATAATTCTAATTTTAAGAAAAAAAATATAGTTTAACATATAATCAATTCACACAATATCATGTAAAATAGAAGATTGTCTTTATGTGTTTTGATCGAGCATATAAAGAAGGTCAAATATTTAAAAAAATTATTTATTTTTTACATTTTCCTTTTTTATGATGTACATAATGAATTTGTCGATTTGGTTAAAGGAAAACAAATATAAAATGATCCTTTACTAAAGTGTAGAGAAGACATGTAAGATTGAAAGAAAGAAAAAAAGAGACGATCAAGTATTACTATATCAATATTTATACTTCCTTCAACAAAAAGAGAAAAATATACTTATTGGAAAAAAATGAGAGTAGGAAAATCTCCACAAGAGGTTAAGATTATTGGCTGAATATGATATTTATACACCTCACCAAAAAGTTACACAAAATTTACCGAGCAATAATATATTAAAATTCACACACACACACATATATATATATATATATATATATATATAATTCTCAATTCAATATCATCAAATTTTAATATGTTTTTAAGGGTAAATTACGTCAGCACTTACTTGTTTTGCTTAAATTTCACTTGATACCTCTTCCTTTTTGCACCTTACAAAAAATCTCTTAATGAAATTTTGTTTAAAATACTCTCATCGTCTTCCTTTCACCCTGAAAATATTTTAAGACTCTTATTTCTTTTTGTTTTTTCTTTAATTGGATGCGAACCCAGTTCTTTGTTAGATGTGAATCTACCTTCTTGGTACGCAGTGTTAACACCATTCCTTCTTCTTCTTCAATTTTTTTTCTCTGATTGAATGATCATTTGCTTCAAATTTAGTGTTTTGCTCCTACATTTGTGTTCTTATGGTCCTAAACATCAACACTATATTAATTAATAATAATAAATAAATGATTTTCAGATCATCCATTGTGTTTCATGTGATCCCAAATATCATTATTTTAATCAACAATAATAAACAAATGATTTTAAATATCATAAGTGATCCCAAACTGGTCCCCCATTAAAACTCATTCAAAAATAGACAACAATAAACAATCAAAATTAAATAGATATTTTTAAAAAGTAATCTATATACAAGGTCCAATAGTTACTTACAAGTAGAACCCTAGTGTGAACAAAAATCGTGAAATAGGAAGAGGAACAGGGGAGAACTCGCGAACGGGAAGAAGAACAATGGAGAACTCGTGAATTGGAAGAGGAACAGTGAAGAACTCGCGAATGGTGAAGAGAAATGAAATGTAAATGTGAAGAGAAACTCGTACTCGTGGACGCTAAAAAATAACTCGTCAACAAGAGGTAGATGAAGAGTACTGGAATGAGGAAGAAAAATAGAACGTGAAACCTAAATTTTAAAACTAATCACGAGGAGATAATTTGGATTTTACAATTAAAATATAAGAATAATTTCATCTACTTACATATTTTAATTGACTTTAGTTAACAAAGTTACCAGATAATTTACTCTATTGAGCAAAATATAAGGGATGTAAGTATAATTTACACTATTTTTAATGTAAATAATTTTCACACCCTCTTTAAAAAGCATGATAATCTTAATTAAATATTACGAATGATATTTTATATTATTTAAAGAATCTTGATCTAACATATATTTTTTTTTATCACAGAAAATCGTTTAAATTCCTTTAAAGTCATATTCCAATGTATCACTTAATTAATATCTTGCACAATGACAATTCTAAATGTCATTTCATATTAAATATTCAGTTGGAAAGATAGAGATACCGCTGGGCTTCCTCTAGCCATACAATTATACACTTCATTTCAATGAGCAAATTGCACTCGTAAATTCTAACATCCCAATTTAATTATCCATCCGTAGATAGGAAGAAGAAGAAGAAGAAGGGTTTCCTACTTCTATTCTACGGTATCAGCACAGAAAGAAAGAAGTATGAAAACACTTCACTCTTTCTCCATGTTCCAGATTCCAAGACAATAGAAAAATATTAAAAAGAAAAAAGAAAGAAAAAGAAAAAGAGAAAAAGTATACTATTTTGAAAAAATAAAGATAAATATCGGTAAAGAAAAATACAAACAAATGGTACTTCAAAATCTTCGCTTAAACTTTGGTCGCATTTTCTGCATTCCCCTAGCTGTTACCGTGGTTCTCTCTTCCGCCGCCGCCACCACCTCAGCATTCTCTCACCACCGCCGTTTCGTCGCCTCCGCATCGCCGATGTATCCGTCGCTGCAGTCTCAGTCTCCGCCTCCTCCGGTGGCAAAGAAGGTGGAGCATGCGATGGAAATGTTCGGCGACGTGAGAATCGACAACTACTATTGGCTCCGTGACGATTCCCGCACCGATCCCGAAGTGCTCTCGTACCTCCACCAGGAAAATGCCTACACCGATTCCATCATGTCCGGTGCGAATTCTATTTTTCTTATCCTCGTTCGCTTTCACCGTCATTCTTCTTTGTTCTTACTTTTGAAATTTTATTTTTCTTATGAAACAATCCGCATGAGCATGGAAGTATCGCACACTGTAAGCAAGACTGTGGAAGTGTGAATTTACTTAAGAGCCTTGGTTACAACTTACAGTAGCAAAAAAATTGTTGACTTGATCTGAGTATTTGACTGCATGCATTCGCCGACATGATTACCAAGTCTGACCGGTGATGGTTGTACAACGAAAATTCCAACCTAGCAATTATCTATAATTACAACTAATGTAATTTGCTCCAAATTTGTAGCAAATTTATGTAAATGTTTTCTTAAATTTAATTATGCACAAGACAAAACGCCTCCTAGACAGCAGATCCTAATGGCTATAAGAAACTACGTCAGATGCACCCAGGCCTTCTATAGTTTCTACTTTCTTCTCAAGCTGGAGGTTGATGTGTAGGGTAACTTGAAGAGTGCTAACAAAAGACGCGCTACTGTTGATCAAAATGTATTTAAAACTACAAAATCATGAATATGTCTTGTTAAGACCCATAAATTTGTGATTTTTTATTTCTAATAAGTTTCGGCTAATAATAGAGACTGGAGAGTGTATTCAAAAGACTGTATCAAAAAGTGTGTTGCTTTCTGGTGTAACTTTACAAGGCAGTCATAGAGCCTTTACCTCCTTTATCAAAAAGTGTGTTGCTTTCTGGTGTAACTTTACAAGGCAGTCTTCTGCTCACTTCCCCTACAATATATGCAAATGATTCATTGTTAAACAGAACAAACATAAAGGAGGTAAAGGCTCTATGACTTCAAAGTGCATAGTTGGGAATCCTATTGTTGTATCTATTTAGACCTGCCCCTGCACCCACCCCCCACACTTTTTAAGGAAATCTCTTTAGATTATCAGCGAAAATTATACTAATTTTTGTTTTTTTTTTTTTTTAATAATTTTTTAGGAACTAAGGAATTTGAAGATAAGCTTTTTGCTGAGATAAGAGGAAGGATTAAGGAGGAGGATATCTCTGCACCTCTACGCAAAGGGCCTTATTACTATTATAAGAGAACTTTGGAAGGGAAGGAGTATGTTCAATATTGCAGGCGCCTTATATCTGATAGCCAAAAGGTGCCATCTGTGCATGACATCATGCCCACAGGACCTGAAGCTCCTCCAGAGCATGTTATTTTGGATGTGAATGTTAAGGCACAACATCACCAATACTACAGTGTTGGTGCTTTTAAGGTTAGAACATATCATTATTATGGCATTTTTTCTCACTTTCTTCTGGCTTCCTGACTTGCAAGTTCTGACCTGCTTCTATTTTATTTCAAACTCCATTTCTTTTCAGGTTAGCCCAAATAACAAGTTGGTAGCATATGCAGAAGACACCAAAGGAGATGAAATATATACTGTTTATGTCATTGATGCTGAGACTCAAGCTACTATTGGAGAGCCTCTTTTTGGTGTAACATCATACCTTGAATGGGCTGGTGACAATGCTTTAGTTTACGTTACAATGGATGAGATTCTCAGGCCTGACAAGGTGGGAAATACTCCTTTGGACTCATTATTGACCTATGTGGTTCTAATGCTAATTCTTTTTTCAGCAACAGCTGCAACAACCAAAACTTTCCCCACTTCTTCAGCAAGACCATTTAATTCAAGATCACTTTTAATGATTTCACTCAATCTTTCTTAGTCTACCTTTACCTTTAATTGTTAAGCAATCCTACATCTTATCAACACTTATAACTGGAGCTATATTGGTCTTATTCTCACACGTTTAGACCATCTTAGCTCCAACTCAACCAAATTCTCATGTGCCCTAACTCCAAACCCATTGGATGGGCGTTTTAAATTTCAATCTGACTAGGAGCAAATTGACCAAATTGAATTTGAAGTTTAGCCAGATAAAGATGCTGAAAAGAGGATTATGAGATTTGCGGTTTACTGTGTGATATTGTGATTCAATGTGGCAGTGTTACTGAATGTTTTCCTCTTAATTCATAGTTAGACGCCAAGTTTTGATTAATTAAGGGCTCAATTTTTTGTTTTTATTTTTATTTTTTTAAAAATAATAATAGCTATAGTAACTAGATAAGTTTAGAAAACAGAGCTAAAAACTCAACAAATCAGAAGAAACCATACCACATAATCGTTTTTTTCTTCCAAATCTGAAACATGTGTGTCCAATCCTTGCTCCAAGATGGTATTTGAATATATTTACATTGTTTACTTTGACATGTTGTGCCATAATCAATTTCCTTTTTTTTGTTGGTCTCATCTCTAAATCATTATTACACTTGTTAATTGCTACTTGTTACGCTGACATCTCAAGTAATACAGGCATGGTTTCATGTGCTGGGAACTGAACAATCAAAGGATACTTGTCTTTATGTGGAAAAGGATGATATGTTTTCTCTCGATCTTCAAGCTTCTGAGAGCAAGAAATATTTGTTTGTTGCATCAGAGAGTAAAAATACAAGGTTCAATTTTTATCTGGATGTTTCTAAGCCTGAAGAGGGTCTTAAAGTTCTGACACCACGTGTTGAAGGTATTGACACAACTGTCAGCCATCGCGGAGATCATTTCTTTATTAAGAGGAGAAGTGATCAGTTTTTCAATTCAGAGGTTGTAGTTTGTGCTGTCAATAACACCTCTTCAACTACAGTTCTTATTCCTCACAGGGAAAGGTAACACAATTTCTGTATCATTGCTCAGTTGTTTCGTTTATTTTGGGCCATAATCTTGAATAAATTATATAAGGACCTGCCTTGTGAATGCGTTGGCTACTAGGTATTGTGTTCAAGGATGTAAAATATTAAATGTCAGTGAAACCTTTCTGAACAATGCGGTCATTAATTGCTGATTTCCCGCTTTTTGGTTTGGTTACTGGAACATGATGAATTGTTCTTATGCTAGGTAGTGTTTCATTTTTAAAATCCATGTATTAGTTGCAGTCAAGACTGCATTCTAAATTTCTAATAGAAGGCATATTTTCTAAGATGCTTTGTATGTAATCGTGTTCTGCTCATGCAATTTTCTTTCTCTGTCTGTCTGGTCTTTGTTCTCTTAATTACTATTTGATATGTAAAAAACTGTCTTTGGCCACCTTTCAAAAAACTTTGATGAGCTGTTCCTTGACACGATATTAGATTCCATTGCAGTTTATAGTGAACTAATTTGCTGTCAGATTATATTTATGTGATGATTCTTATTATCCCTCAACATATAAAATCATTGACTGAATAAAATGTAAACAATAGAAATTCTCGGAGCTTGTGTCTTTCTATTTCATCAAAACTTACATGGAATTTTCTTTAGTGTTAAAATTCAGGAGATACAACTTTTTAGTGATCATCTAGTAGCATATGAGAGAGAAAATGGTCTACCAAAAATAATAGTTTATCACCTTCCACCAACTGGTGAACCACTAAGGAGCCTTGAAAGTGGTCAGACGGTTAGTTTTGTTGATCCTGTATACTCAGCAGAATCCTCAGATTCAGAGTTTTCATCAAGTATTTTACGGTTTTCGTATAGCTCATTGAGGACTCCTTCCTCAGTATATGATTATGATATGAAGGCAGGCATTTCTGTTTTGAAGAAGATTGACCCGGTAAGTTAAACGGGCAGTTAAACTTCTATGATGTCTCAATTTCACATCTGGTATTTCTTTTGTCTTAATAATTTGTTAGATATATTTCTTGGTTCTATGCAAGGCTTACTATTCTCTTTTGTTGAAGTGCTTGTTTCTGGTATCACATAAATTTGACCTCTGCTATGTTTTATTCTGCTGACTGGCATCCATAATTTCACAATTGACTATTTTATTTCATATTTTAGTTGTTATTATCTTCTGGGTTTTTCTCAAAGAATTTGCTGACTTTTGACGGTTTTGAAAGATGAAATAAAATTTACACATCATAAAATTTAAGTTGTGAAAAATGGAATGAAACTCTTGGTGAAAGCTATGATGAGGGTTTACCTATCAATATTTTGGAATACTACATCAAATTAGTTCCTATAATTATAATCAACATTCATTCTAGTCCCTAAACACTAAATTTACAAAAAAGAAATTCCAGTCCTTTAAATTGGCAATGATCAGTCATTTCAGTCCCTAACATTAGATTCCATCATTTTAATCTTTAACGTTGGCATCTATCAGTCATTTTGGTTTCTGACTTTGGTGCGTATTAGTCAATTTGGTCCTAACTTGGTATACGTAAGTCAATTTGGTCCACAATGTTAAGGACCAAATTATCTGATGGCTGTCAAATTATCTGCTATGTGAGCGCAGGGGGGATGGTCACTATACTTAGCCTTACCCTTGCATATGCAAATAGGCTATTCATTTCATGGTATTAGGAATGTGCAAAGTAGTTCCAAATTCCATCTTATGAAATAGAATGGGTTATTTGTTAATAAAATGAATCATGTGATAAGTAGGGTGAGGGCGAGCCCTGGCATAGTGGTGAAGTTGTGTTTTTGTGACTTGTTGGTCATGGGTTTGAATCCGGAAACAGCCTCTTTGCATATGCAAGGGTAAGGCTACATACAATATCCCTCCCCCTTACCTGTGCATAGCGTGGAGCCTCTGGGCAATGGGGTACGTAGTTTTTAGTTTTTTTTATGTGATAAGTAGGGTGAACATGCTGTGATAAAGCTAGGTCTGAAAAGGTGTTTGGTACTAATGGGAATAGTTAAGGTAATCATGCCTCTATTGTTGTTGTCATTATTATTATAGGTTTTCTTCATTTTATTTGGTCTTGTTTAATTATTCTCTGTTCCTGTATTGGTCCTATTTTACTCAGGTTCTGGGAGGTTTTGATGCAACACGTTATGTCACCGAAAGGCAGTGGGCACCTTCTTCGGATGGAACTTTGATTCCCATATCAATTGTTTACCGAAAAGATCTTGTGAAACTAGATGGATCAGATCCATTACTACTCTATGGATATGGATCATATGAGGTAATAGAATATAAATTAATTGAATTGCATACAAGAATACCAATCCTGAATCCAATGCTTTGATTTGTTTTGAAAACTGGATGATGTATGAAAGTTGCTGCTGTTTCTCAATCGGTCTTTAATGCTTATTACTTGAAAGTAAATGTTGTACTTTTAAATATAATTGAACATTTTGTCCCTTTTTCTGCCACTAAACGCTCATTTTTTTCTTATCAGAAATAAGATATAGTCTTATCTGTCTTATATAATTTTAGTGAGTGCAAGATGCTTTTATGGAGAACATCTTATTTATGTTCCTTTTTAATTTATTGACTGCTTCAGCAATAGGTTTGTGATTCCTTTGTGCCATTAATTATTCAGTATGTAAAGATTGTTATCTGTTTACTTTTATGTCCCCTCTTGTATATGAGCAGTGGGCACTATTTGTTATCCTGTTTGTTCCTTTGGTTGCTGATTTTTTCCATTTAGGAATCTGGTCTTTACACCTTTGAACGTCTTCTTCAATTTCTTCTAGAATGAATAATTTAGCGTACCTCACATTGTCAACAGATATGCGTAGATCCTAGTTTCAAATCAGCAAGGCTTTCATTGTTAGATCGGGGTTTTATATATGCAATAGCTCATATACGTGGAGGTGGTGAAATGGGAAGGCAGTGGTATGAAAATGGGAAGCTGTTGAAGAAAAAGAACACTTTCACTGATTTCATTGCATGTGCTGAGTATTTGATTGGAAAAAAATTTTGTTCTAAGGAAAAACTGTGCATCGAAGGAAGAAGTGCTGGTGGTTTGCTAATTGGTGCAGTTCTTAATATGAGACCAGATTTATTCAAGGCTGCTGTTGCTGGAGTACCTTTTGTGGATGTTGTGACAACAATGCTTGATCCAACTATTCCTCTCACTACCTCAGAATGGGAGGTAATTTTCTTTCTTTTATTCTCTCTTTCCATATGAATATCTGAAAACCTTTGAATACTGGTTAATTGGATTCTGGAAATGTGATTTAGCTGGACTTGTTTCCTTGCTAAAATGGATGAATTTGTCTAGCCAAGCCATGTCTTTAGAGAAATTACTTCTACACATTTATTTCTCATAGTATACTCTAATCTTGTTCAACCATGTGCACTCTATTTTTTATTTTTTTTTCATTTTTTGTGTGGCTTTAGCCGGACCCTGGCTTTTACTTTTATCTCTTAAATACTGTGTTCGTAATTTGATTTATGCATGGTCATTGCATGATGTCCCTCAGTCCCTCTGCATGTGTTTTCTGTTTTTTTTTTCTTTCTTTTTCTTGGGTCTTAAGCCAGTGAAACTGTTTTAACATTCTTTTTCATATTATTTGTCATAAAATGTCTCAGATTATGAATAAGAAGATTTTATTTTTGAATTGTCATACCATTCATTTGCCTTTTAAACTGATAATTTTTTTTAAAAGCCCTTTTATTTAAACTGATAGTAACAAGAGACATTATATAGCCATCAATATTCTTCAAAGATTATTATAATTGTGCACGTCTTGGATTCATATGTGCTATCAAAATTCTTGAATTTCATTATTCCAGCTAGTCCACAGATTGTCTATGGTATGATTTTTCTTGTTTTTCTTTTTTACAAATGAGATTTTTTCGTTGTGTTACTGCAGGAGTGGGGTGATCCTAGAAAAGAGGAGTTCTACTTCTACATGAAATCATATTCCCCCGTTGATAACGTGAGAACCTTATGGCTGTGCTTGATGCCTTGTATTCTTTCATTGGCTATCATTTATTTTTCAGTCCGAGCATAATTTTTATTTTATTCTGCATGAAATGAGTTTTAGGAATCATTATTTTTAAATCCTCTCATTTTCTGCAGGTGAAGGCACAGAATTATCCACACATTCTTGTTACAGCAGGATTAAATGGTAAGCACATGTGGTTCATGTCACTAAACTGTTCCTGTTTTGAACTTTAATATTTAAAGCCAGAGCATTCTTCTTGTGTGGTGATTACTGATAATTTGGCTTGAAAGATATACTTTGATTTTACATGTGACATGTGCATCTTATTTATGATATTATCTGCTTGCGCATGCTGTAGACCCACGGGTTTTGTATTCAGAACCTGCGAAGTTTGTGGCAAAACTGAGGGATATGAAGACTGATGATAACATACTGCTGTTTAAATGCGAGCTTGGTGCTGGACATTTTTCCAAGTCGGGAAGGTATTATTTACTCAGATTTCTCATGTTTGCTACCGGTATTTTAATTTAAGTCAAATTTTAAAATAAATATTAATAAACAAAAAATGCTCATCTTTAATAAACAATGTTAAAAACAGGTATCTTAAAAGTAAGAAAATATAACAGAAGATTTCATTGTTAATAATGTGAAAATATTTTATAAGGTAAAATAAATTATAGAGATAAAAAATTTAAAATTAAGAAAATTACAAAGATAAATTATTTGAGTCAAAACAAATTTTATTAATTTAATATAATCTGACTATTCAAAAGTGTGTGTTTGCATAACTTATGCGTTCAACGTAACGTTAATCCACCCCCTTACTTTACATTTTTGTCTCACAAACTTTCCCGTTATGCTGGTACAACGGATATTCGTTAAGTAAGTAATATATATTTAAGATAAATAAAGATATAGATAATAGTAGAAGGGAAGTCATGTGAAGCATTGTGCTTGTGATAGTGTATATTAAGATGTCACTCTCAAAAAACATGGACTTAAATTTAATATATGGAAGTTGATAAGTAATTTAATTTATTAAATTTGAGTGGCTTGCTTATCTATTGCATCGATGAGTTTAGGACAATGGTAAACTATTTTCTTAAATGAATATGAAAGAATCTGCCGGCCGGTTTGAACACGAACCTGAGGTCTTGCTGGGTCAGTTTAATCATCAGATCAACCCAATGTGACCGGCCGGTTTAATGATTGAACCGGTCATCCGGTCTGGTTGAGCTACTTAATCGGTTTGGTTGAACCCATTGGATCAAAATTAAGTATTTTTTTAGAAAAGGTAAAATTTAATAAAATACAGAAAGTATGGTACACTAAAAAAAAATTAACCAAGGATCTAGAATTTATTTAGTAGATCAACTTATGGTCAAACTTTTATGATTAATAACACAATTAATACATATGCTTATGTTTTATGTTACTTATACCGGTTGGTGTGGTTCAAATACTGATCCACCAGTTCAACCAGTGTGACTCATCAACCTAGTGCCTTGACCATATCAATGATAGATCCAATTTTTATGAACCAGCTCCAAAGTTGTTTCCCAGTTTTTGAAATGTAGAACAGGAGCTAGTTTGGGTAAACATCTCAACAAACATTTGTAGGAAAAGGTAAAATGAATCAACTCGTGAGGAGAGACCATTTCGATTGAGAAAATGTTTTCTCCTTTTATTTTAATTACAAAACTATCTTACTTTTTGTTATTTCCTTTTTTTTTAAAAAAAGTATACGAAACAATGAAAACAAAAACTAAAACAGTAAACAATAAAAAAATTTGATTTCATTGTTTCTTATGCAAAAAATTGTAAATAGGCAATGAAGTAAAAATATGGTAAATTTTTGTAATAAGTAAAAATAGTTAAATAGAAAAGGAAAATAAAAAATATTTTCTAAAACCAAACGGCCCCTTAACTTTTGAAGAAGTTAGAGAAGAGAATTTTTAAAGAAGTTAAAATATACAAGTTAAGTTTAACACAAAAAAATTATATTTAACCTTTTTTTTAATTTTTTTTTATATAAATTATCATTGAAAAGTTCATCCAAACTGAATTCAACTCTTCTTTGAGTTTGTCTCTAAATTGAAGGAATAAGAAGATATCCACTCTTAAAAAAAATATCCACTCTGTTTAATTCAAATGTATAGTAGTCTTACCTCATTAAAATTATTTAAGAATGATTATACTGTTGCTCACTTTAAAGATTACGTGAAAGATTTTTTTTGTCTCAAATATAATTAGACTACTGTAGTTTTTTTTGTTCATGTGTTGTATGTGGATGTAGATTTGAGAAGCTCCAGGAAGATGCCTTCACTTATGCATACATCATGAAGACTCTAAACATGACTAGTCGGCTTTAGTCTTTCAATGCGTGAAGCGCAGATGCAATTGATAATTGAGAATTGAGTGAGATCATCTGCGTAAATACCATCATCTTAGGAATTACATTGCCAACAACTTCAGAATAAAATCTGAAATTACCTTTGCAATTCAGAAAGCATGTCATTAGTGGAATTCTATTAGTAATATCCTACTAATGGAGGATGTGGCAATTAAGGATGGTGCATTTGTGTGTGTTTGGATTTGGTATCATTGCTTGTCTTTAAAAAAAATGTCTGAATTAGTGTTAAACTGGATCCGTTTTATCTTAGATCCTTGGTATTTGGAGTCACATTAGATCATAACTAAATTCATGTTGGATCCGTTTAAGAGGATAATTTATTCATTGCTCATTTTTTATTAACAATATTAAATTTAGAAATCTGGTGACCCAAAAAAAATTAGAAATCCTAAGAAGAGTTTAACTCTTTTATGACTTGGATAAACATTGTTCTATGTCACTATGTTTTTATCAATTAAAATAGTATGCTAACACTTTTTTGGAGAGAGAAAATGTGACGTGGATGAAACTGAGAAAGGAGAGCCTGCAATGAAATTGTATTGGTGAAGGAAAAATTGCAAAGGAGAAACTCAGGATGACGTGGATATTATTTGTCCAATGTGTGGAGAGCCACCTAAGACAATTCATCACCACTTTAAAAAGCATCTTCAATGCAAGGAACCCAAATGAGTTTCTTAAGTAACTTTTTGTGGCCTCCGCATTACTTTTTGTGGTCCTCACAGTGTCATGTCACACTTAAGGAACTCATCCAATATTTTGCTCCAATGCAAGAAACCACAAAGAACTCAAAAAAATTCACATATTTATATTTTTTTAATAAAATTTAACATTTTTTCAATTTTCATAAATATAAATTAAAATAAATAAAAGGAAATGCGTAACAATATAAAACAAAATTTTACATAATAATAAATAATTAAATACAATAACATCGAAATAAATAAAAAACCTAGACCTCGAAAAAAAATTGTATAAATTTAATTAAACATATGGACTAAACTTTAATTAAACAACTTCTTGCTAATATGGTTACAATATTTTTCGTGGTCTTCGCGTTGTTTATCTGACATGTTGGATGTATCATTCATGAGAATTTCATATTGCATACGTCTTTCTTGTTCCTCCTTTAACTGAATGAGTTTTAATGTGTTTGCATTCTTCTCATTCATTACACTTTCTATACCAGATAAATCGATATTGCTAGAAGCTTCTTTTCCTTTGCTCTTTCTTTTTGCTGCTTTTTGTCCCATTGGGCGAGACATTGGCGATGGCTCATCATACTTTTCGGCTCCAATGGGTGTCTCGGTGTTAGAAGACGACGAGTAATTTTCACCTGCAGAAACCTTTGTTCTTTTTGAAGAATTTGACATAAATTCTGCATCGAATTTTGGTTGATCTTTTAACAACAACCAAGCATGTTCAACTTCAAATTTTTTACCTGTATCCTGCTAGTAAATCAAATGAGCATTAGCCATGCAATCCTTCTCTGAACTTCCACTTCTCCGTTGCCTATCTGCTTGTTTGTAGCACCCATTAAACTTTTGTACTGCTGGGTGGATCCTATTCCATCGTGATTTCAATTGTGTCGAGCTTCTTTCACAAAATAAGCTGCTTTCACGCACATCGTCATTGTTGTACGCATTTTTAATCCTTGCCCAATATTGCTTCGATGTTTGGTTGACACCGATTATTGAATCTTTTGACACATTGAGCCATGATCGAATGAGAATCACATCTTCTGCCACCGAGAATGCTGTACGTGTTTTTTTTCCTCTATCATTGTGGTCGTCCTCATCTAGTTGAATATTGTCTACACCGATTGTAGATTCAACTTCGTTGATAGGGGGTGAAATATTGGATAAAGAAGGTCTGTAACACGTGTTTGGATTAATGGGGAGTGATGGTTGACTACAAAATTGTGGATTTTGACCGATAGGTGACTCTACATTAGATGGAGGATGCATATACCACATGTGTGGGGGTGGTGGATACATCATATACTGAGGTGGATTTTACGAATTTGCACTAGTAGGGGGTGGTTGAGGATACATAAAGTATGGCGGTGGATGTGGTGGATTTGTAGAATTTTCGCTGGTAGGGGGTGGTTGATTTTGAAAAAAAATTGTAACCACTTTGATAATTATACTAATTGGGATCCATTTCAAAGAAAAGAAAAATGATTGAGGATGGATAGGAACAATAAAAATTGCAAGTATCAATTTTGTGTGAAGAAACACAATACATCTCCCAAATTTATACCCACACTTTCATTAACGATTACTTTTTTACAACGGCAATAAATTATAACGTTACAACGGCTCTTTTTATTTTTTCACTCATTTGCTTTCAGTTTTTTAAAATATTTTTTTTATACCGTTTAGGCTTCAACGACTCTTTTATTTTTCCATTCATTATTCTCTGCCACTATTTTATTTTCATTGTGGACTTGGTTCCTTTTCACATCTCCAAGTCCAGAAGCTTCCCACGTGCCCCTTTATCTCCCTTTCCCCATCCTTTTTTCCTTTTCAACTTTTAATCTTCAATCTCACTCTTTTACTCAAAGCTTCTCCACTGCCCACGCTCTGCCCTCTCTTCTTCTTCTTCTTCTTCTTCTTCTGTATTTCCTAATTTTTGGTCCCTCGAAGCCCATCTCCGCGACAACCACTAGTCTCCCTCTACGGCCTCTCCTTTCCCTCCCTTCCGACTACGCACGCCGTCGCCGACCTCACCCACGGCCTCGTCGCCAAAACCCTTACCTCGCGCTACTCCCTCGACCCTTACCTCACCTCTTGCCATAGCCACTACTGCCGTTGACGAAATCGCCATTGTCGTCTCTGTTGGTGTCCTCATCTTCCTCGACCAAGGTAGTTTACTTTCCCTCTTTATTTGCCTGTGGTGGTTGAGATTTTTATGTTATTTTATTGTGTTAGATGTCGTCCTTATATAAGGAACCCCTCCTCTTTCTTCAACTTTCGATTCTGCCACGTAGGATCGCTCCAACGCTGTTTTTTTTCAAGATATGGGTTCTTCCCGTTAAGGAGCTCTCCAAGCACCTGCGTTGAAGTTGCTCTTAACATGCTCAGGACCTTAAAAGATTTGGTTTGCCTCAGAAGCTCGAATAATTAGGCAAAATTAATGTAAGGTGAAATATGAAATGAGAAAATACATTAAATAAGGTGTGAGATAATACAATTTTATTATTTTCAATAATTTATGTCAATACATTGGAAAGGAGAAAGTGGATAGGAGGAGGTTAGGTGATGGTTTGAACTTATGGAGAGGAAATTAAACTTTTTTTATTTAAATTTTTGTACGAAATCTATTTAAAATAATTATTTCCCATATTGGCTAGTTGACCATAAAAAAGTATTATAATAATGATTATTAGATGGTAAAAATAATTTTAAATGATTAATTAGGGAAAAAAATAGATTAAATTTTTGGAATAGTTTGGGCCAACTAATTTTACCACACCCTTTTATATATTTTTGTTAGTCTCTAGAAAAAAAAGTTCATGACTTTTACATTTATATATTGAGTGTGTTTTGATAGAGAATTTTAACTAAGAAAAATAATTTATAGAGAATTTTAAAAAAAAATTATCTAAAATTTATTGTTTGGGTGTTTTTATATGAAGAATTTAAATATTTGGAATTTTAAACAACTAAAAACATGTAATTTTAATTTCCTTCTAAAACATGAGAAATCGAAATTCTCAAGACTGCCCCCACCACCACCACCAACAACAAGGAGCACATCCCCATCGTCGCCACAACGACCTGACGGTCTCGCTGTCGCAGCAGAACACCAACTTGGTGGTGCCGCTTCCTCTGCCCCCATCGACGACTGCTGCGACGACGGTAAAATTATGACTTACTAATACACGAATGTAATCGTGGGATTAGAATTTTAAGATTAAAATTTAGTTCTCTAAAATAAAATACAAAGTAATTAAATAATCTAATATACTAACTAAATGTAGAAATTTTACAAAATCTGCAAAGCCATGTCGATTAATAATGCCAACTAGCCTAATTAATAAATGTTTTCCTACGCTTCAAAATGATTAAAAATTTATGCAAAATCAATTTCGTCCTTAAATTTGCAAAATGCTGACACTTGGGTCTTTGAATTATCGAAAAATAAAATTTTGTTCCTCAATTTATAAAAAGTGCGATAAATTCATTTCACTATCAAGTATTTCTGCTAACCCAAACATCCAAGTTTACATGACATCATTAAACATTTTTTACATTGAAAAATTTGTTGTGTGTATTGTTGACTCGAATGGACAAAAACATCATCAAGAATTTTGATGGACCAATTCCGTTCTCACTCATGCACATAGTTCTCTCTTCTCACTCCATTGAAATAAAACAACCTCAATACTGTGCATATTTTTAGATTTGGAATCATGAACTCAACATTGCACGTTGGTGAAGGTTCACCGTTGTCATGCTTGAAATGGGAAAGGAACCTTGTCGTCGCACTCTTGCCGACGTGTTCTCCCACTCTCGTGCAGCGATTGAAGGAGACAATTTGGGGTTAGGTGGTGGTGGAAGGGAAGGTTAATTTGGAGCAATAGTTCTTGTTGGATTTAAGATTGTTGTTGTTGTTGTGATTTTGATGTTCTTTTTTGGGGTAAGGAGATCCACACATTTAACTCACTAGCGGAGATGTCGAAGATCGAAATAAGGTGCATAAGTGAAAGATAAAGGAATGAAAGGGTGAAAGGGGAAACAGAATGTCATCAGAAAAAAAAGTCACCGCCAGAAATTACATTCGACGGTGGTGGTCCATGGTTGTGGAAAGGGAACATGATGGCATAGTAAGGACAAAGAAGAAAGGGGTAAAAGAATAATAATTGTTGGGTTTCAATGGCTACATTGCTTCTTGTTGTAAAAAAATTAACATTTCTACCAACTCACAAATTAGTCCACCAAAATTTTAGTGACAAATCAGTTCATCCTACTCATCTCCAGAGTTAACAACACACGTAGGAAAATTTTTGCTGACAAATCTGTCTATAAATGTCAATTAGAATATTATGTTTGCTTTGACAGAGATATTTAACATTTAGAGACTTTGACCGTATTGTTAAAAAAAAAATTATTTACTTTAATGTCACGCCGCCAACAGTAAATTTTACCAGAGTATCACGCATCCTATTTCGCTTGTCAGTCTAATGAAATACGTAATAGGCATGGAGTATTTCTTTTTTAAACTTATTATTATAATTATGCGGTTCTTTGTTTCGTATGTGCTATCTTGAATATCATTACCCATGCAAGTCCAAAAAACATATATCATTTGATTTCTCTTGTTTTTGTCTTTTACAAATGAGATTGTTTCGTTGTGTTACTGTAGGAATGGGGTGATCCTAGAAAGGAGGAATTCTACTTCTACATGAAATCATATTCCCCCATTGATAACGTGAGAACCTTATGGCTGTGCTTGATTCCCTGTAATCTTTCATTGGCTATCATTTTTCTTTTTCCGAGCATAATTTTTTTTTTCTCCTGTGTGAAATGATTTTTAGCATTCTCTTTTTTTAAAAGAAAATCCTGTCATTTTATATCCAATGAAGGCACAGAATTATCCACACATTCTTGTTACAGCTGATGGATTAAATGGTAACATATCTGACTCATGTCAAGAGAGGAAACTAATTTTTTGATTTTAATTTTGCTTCAAAAATGAAAGATGGTTGACATGAAATCAACTAATTAATCATCTGTTATTTATTTTATGAAATCACCTTAATGTATTCTCTCTGTTTCCACCAAAATAATAATAATTTCTAACTACTTCAGAGAATAAATTCACAAAATATATACAAATGAAAATGATTTTTTAAAGAATAAGATTAATATAGATTAGACATTTGTTTCAAATAATGCAAAAAGAAAGCAAACCTTGATGGGCTTCTTCCCAACCGAGATTCTTGTTGTTCCTCTTCCAAGTTGTCTTCTCCAAATGCTGAAATTGGAAAAAATAATGGCATAGAGCAACTCAGACCAGTACAATACAAGTTAATGTTCACAAAACCTCAAGCATGGACAAACTTAGTAAGTTTGGAAATGAAACATTAACCACCAAGCTATGATATCACTTATCTAAATCTACCACTAATCTCTGTTTCTTCAAAGTTTAGATCAATGAAACTTGATCAACCATTATGCCAATGTGAGTGGATTTGGTCAAGTAATTGATGAACTTCTAATGAAACTTTAAAGCTAGTGTACCAAATATTTCATGGAAAGTAAAAGGGTTGTGCTCTTATACTATTTTTATTTTTCTTTAGCACATGAAGCTCACATTGTATTTTCATGTTCATGTTCATTGCTGGATTTTCATCCATTTGGTATTTTGATTTAAAAGCAGTTATTTATTTAGAAAGCTACTGCTGAGTTCACAAGTTTCTCAAGCTTGATGGGGACACAAAAATCTAATATGTTTGATGCACCTTACAAAGAGGAACATACATACAACAAAGAGGAACACCCATTTTCATAGGTGCAAGAAAATGAGTATTCTTGCAAAACAGATTTGGAAGGATATCACCATGGATTTCATAGGAGTTTTACCTAAGGCTCACCTACATACTATTCTACTACTGGTGTATAGATTCAGTAGTTCCTTTTATACTGAATTCTAGAAGCTGCCAGGGACCAAACTGAAATTCAACTCTGATTACCATCCTCAAACTACATGGTTTAGAGACCTATCTAAGGGGCATGACTGGCACAAAGACCAAGCAGTGGCATAAATGGTTGAGTTGGGCTGATTTCTGGTACAAGACAAAGTATCACTGACCCACGAAAATGACACCATTCAGAGCCTTATATGGTAGCGATCCTCACCCTATTGTGAAGGGTGTTGTTCCATCATGTTAAAAAGGTTTCATAAAATTAAAAGTTTCTGTTAATTAACATGATCAAGAGATATATTAGAAAATAAAGTTTATCAAATTTTGAGTAACACCACTACTAGTACATCAAACACATTTATGCTCCAAATACCTAACAAACCTCATAAAATCCCATAAGCAAAATGTTTTGGATGGGAACTCAGTCACTCACAGAATCATGGAGAAAACAAAACCCACAAATTCAATTCTTGACATCATGGATGAAATACATAAGAGAGGGAAAGGGATACTCACAGCCGTCAACAGAGTGCACCTATAGCAGTGAGGGTTCCTAATTTTGAGGAATGCCACATTTCCAACAACAGAGTGCACCTACAGTTGCATCAAGTTAAATCCATAGCGGAGCAAAAATAAATAAACACTCCAAAGCACAGAAATTGAAAAGTAAGCAGGAGATAAACATATGAACGACAGTGAGAGGGCAAAACGCACGAAACCTAGTTCTGGTGGTGTTGATGCCGAGCTTCGAAAACAGAGGAGAGAGCGAAATGAAGAACAAATTGGGAATGGCTCTAGGGCACGGGATTAATTTCCAAATCAGATAAAAAGGCTAGGGAAAAAGGCGAGTGAGGCTAGGGCATGGGATACTGTTAGAGGAGAATGCGAGGTTGATTTCACAGATTGGAGAGTGAGGATGTTTGAGGAGGTTGATGGTTTTCGAAAAGGCTAGGGCACGGGAGATAAGAAAATCATGATAACAAAATCATGTTTGAATGGCCAAAAGAAGACGGTTTTCGAAAATCGTCTACTATAATTTCAACATATTTACAAAAAATGCCACTGGTTTTTTAATACGCAGCTTAAGAAGACAGTTAATGGTAGCACCGTCCTTGAAAATAAGAGTATATTTACAACTAATGCCACCGCCTACCATAAGAAGACGGTTTTCGCATAACCATCTTCTTTTGTGCGTCGTCGAAAGGGCCATTTGTAGTAGTGTGTTTTGAGCTTTCAATTTGTAAAGCAAAAGCATTCTTTCCCTTTAATAATCACTGATAATTTGGTTGGAAAAATATACTTTGATTTTACTTACATGCAAGTGACATGTGCATCTTATTATGTGATTGTAGACACACGGGTTTTGTATTCTGAACCTGCGAAGGGAAACGAAGACCGATGCTAACATATTGTTGTTTAAATGCGAGTTTGGTGCTGGACATTCTTCAAAGTCGGGAAGGTAACTTCTCTCAAATTTCTGGTGTATTTTATCGGTATTTTTAAATTCACTTAATTATTGTTTTAGTTTTTAAATTTAGAGTATATATTATTTTTAGGCCTTGAAATTTAAAAATATGTTTTAGTTTCTGAATTTTGAAAAATTAATTTTTTGTTCCTGAGGTAACAAATCGACATTTTGTAATAGTTTATAAATACTTTATGACTGATTTTTTAGTATTTTGTGATAATTTTTAAATGTAAATTCAAGTAATTTAAAAATAAAAATTAATTTATGACAGTTAAAAATTGTCAATTTATATATCAAGAATAAAAATGTAATTTTCAAAATTTAGAGAATAAAAGAAATATTTTTAAATTTTAGGAGCTGAAAAAATACATCCTCCAAATTCAGATACTAAAACAAACAAGTGATTAAACCTTTTAAATTTCAAGTCAAATTTTAAATATAAATAATAAGAAGAGTATATAAAAAAAAGTATCATCATTATTAATATAGTAATAATTTCTTCAAATATAATCAGATTACTGAAATTTCTTGTTCGTTTTTTTGTTCATGTGTTGTATGTGGATGTAGATTTGAGAAGCTCCAGGAAGAAGCCTTCACTTATGCATTCATCATGAAGACTTTAAACGTGACAAGTCAGCTTTAGTCTTTCAATGCGTGAGGCGCTGATGCAATTGAGATTATTACATCCATGACTTGAGTGAGAACAGCTGCGAAAAAACCACATCTTAGGAATTACATTGCCAACAACTTCAGAGTAAAATCTGAAATTACCTTTGCAACTCAGAAAGCATGTTATTGGTGCAATTAAGAATATCATAGTGATAGTGTTACATCTTCAATAAAAATCTTAAATTCAAGATATGATCTTTACTAGATCTCCCAATAAAGGAGGTGAAGAGATTTTCAATATGAAAAATGAGTTCTTGTAGAAGATTCATCAAGATCTGTACATTGTTCAAAAATAAATAAATTTTCTCTCTCTTTCTCTCTCTCTAAGATCTCAAAATGAGATCTACCATCAAAGAAAAAAAAATTAGAGAGATCATAAGAGATCTTCAATCCTATGTGGTACTATAGAGTCCACTAAAAGATGATTTAAGATCTCAATTTAAGATCTACCATTAAAAATACTTTAATATACCTACTCTAATATACCTACTAAGGGAGGATGTAGCAATTAAGAAAGATGCATCTGTGCGTGTTTGGATTTCATATAATTGCTTATCTTTCAAAGGAAATAAAAAAGAATGTCTGAATTAGTATTAACATGAACTCGGTTGACAATATAAGTATTATATAAGTATTCTATATATTTGCCTCCTTAGACCTTAATTATTAATTTTATCGTCTCCCTTTGCAAAGTTTAGGTGATGGATACCTAGCTATCCTATCCACGAATTAGTAGGATTTTTTTTCACTCTTTTTTTTCTTATAATAGTGACAATGAAAATTGAACTAAGTCTTTACGGATCTATTCCAATTCCCATTACAAGGCCAACTTTAGTGGGACTATTTTCATCTATTTATTAGATTTTTTAAGAAATGGATTTAAATTTAACTTGACATATGAGACTAATTTATAAATTGAAGTCGTGCATTATTTTTACTAACTAGCTAGCATTTTAACCTTTATAAATGTACTGGATTAACATTTCATCTTCATTTGCACGTTACATTTCATTTTCAAAGGTATCCCAACACCAATAGAAGCTGAAAGCTGGGCATTACTCTGCTATTCAATGGATCTTGCAACTTGGTTACAGTAATGTTATATTTGAAAGCGACTTTACGACTGTGGTTGAGTCTTTTAATCACGTTGCAAGTTGTGCAGATAACTTGCATGTTATCCTTGATAAATGTAGAGCAAGATTTTTACAAATCTCAAATCTAGGGTGAGTTTTGTTAAGAGACAAGTTAATCATGTTGTTCATTTTCTTGCTAGGACATCAATATTTATTACTTATAGTCAAGTTTATGACTAGATTTCCAATTCTATTCAACATTGGAATGAAATATCTAAATGTTCTTCCCTTCAAATAAAAAATGTTGTCTAAGTAAAAGTGTAAAAGTTAGATCATGGTTTTGAAATTCAAACTGGACCATCTCATTCGGTCGGAAATCGATAATATGTTAGATCCAACGTTTCTTAAAAATAGATAAATCTTTAAATCGGTTCAAAATTGTTGAATCGATCAAAAATTGGTAAAAGCTTGTAGGTTAATCGGTTTAACCAATTTCTCTTAAAACTTTTATTTGGTATAGGTAAACTTAGACTTTAGTTTAAGTTTTTATTGACTTTTATTTGGTATAGATAAACTTAGACTTTAGTTAAGTTTTTATTGAATTTTATTTGGTATTGGATAACTTAGATATTATGTTGAACTAGATTTGCTATATATTATATTATGACTTATGATACTTTTAAGTAAAATTTAATTTTTATTATTATCAGCACATTATATTTTTTTATTCAATATTACTAGGATATTATATTAAAATATTAAAAAAATCATTAAAACCGGTTCGACTCCAGTAGAATCATTGATTCTTGAATAAGTAATTTACCGATTCAATTACCGGTGTCGTTCCAAGAACATTGAATTAGATTATTCAAATGAATTTTACTTATAGTAAAATACCTTTTTTCATATACGTAATTAAGAATTAAATCCTTATTAACATATTTAAGGATCCAACAATAATATACCAGATGTATTGAATTTTGTTGGCATCTTGACGGATTAATTTGTGACCCATTTTTCCATTATGTTTCAAAAATTTTACTGCACGTGTGTTCTTTGGTATCATGTTTGTGTTATCATTATGTATATGAATGCATTTGATTTGTTAAAAAAAAGACCAGAAAAAATTAATATATCATATTTCATATATGATTTAAAAATAATTATGGAACAACTCAAAACAAAAAGATAAAACATTTACTATTCATTGAAGAAGAAACAACTTGGCTATCCAAAATCGTATATCTAAAATTATTATATTCATATTTTAATTTAAAAACAATAGTTAAAATATAATTTGATTATATGTAGAAGAACATCTGTTGAAATAAATCAGTTTCTTAAATAGATTTCAAAACTTCAAAAAATTGGTTAAATTAGTTATTAACTATCGGTATTGGGATAAACTGTTTGATAA
>PYAF01005611.1:276499-291879 GCA_007407185.1 Glycine tomentella
CATTACATAAATACAGCTCAACATTATCCGAACATAAGAATATTAATAATCAAATTAACATAATATCTTATTGTATCATTTTCTAAGAAAGTAACATAAAAAAAATACTCACTAAAGATAGACAATTATGTGATAAAAAAGTATAAAGAGAGAATCTATGGAATTGATAGAAACAAAAAATAAATATGTACGTATATATTTTTCATATAGATAAACAGTGTGTTACAAAATTACCATATATTTTAGAAAACTATTAACATTTTTAATTGATTTTATTTAATTCTTATTGAACTTTTTTGAATATTCTATGTATACATTTATTTTTTCATATTTTTATTTTAAATTTGTAAATATAACTTTAATTATTTTAAATAAATTTGGAAAAAAAATCAAAATATTATTAAAAAGAAAATCTACTTATTAAAACTTTTTTAGATATACTTAATAAATCATGATTGACTTGGAATTTGAGATATTCTTATCCATAATTGAAACTAAGATAAAATTATATTAATATTTGTAGGTGAAGAAATTTGTGATTCATCAGTCACAAAAATAATTAATTACCAACAATTGATTTTCATGAGGCTATTGATTTGAGAATGGAAATTTGTCCCTTGACTAAGAACATGTTTCTATATAAGATTATAAGTGTTTTGATATATTTTCAATAAAAAAACTTCTCAAAAAAGTACTTGCGACTTGAACTAAATTTTTTATTCAAACACGTTTTAAGTTTTTGGCTCATATTAAAGAATTTTTTATGAATCTTGAACTAAATTTTTTACTAAATTATAGCACTCTTTTGTGAAGTGCGATAAAAAGATGAGATAAACTATTGAAAAAATCAATAAATAAAATGACAAATACATTTATAAATCTATAATAATAGATAAAAGAAATATTTTGATGTTTTTTATCTTTCCTTTTTTAGACCATTTCATCTTTAAAAAATATATTCAATAACTTTTCCATCATTAAACCAAGACTGCTTCAATTGGCTCCCAAGTCCCGACGATGTTGTTGTGAGCCAAATGGTGGTGGTGAACCCAGATGGTTCTGGAAACTATACAACTATTAATGATGCAGTGGTTGCGGCTCCAAATAACACCGGTACCTGGGGTGTAAATGGGTAATTTCTTGATTCACATGGTGGCTGGAGTGTATGAAGAGTATGTTTCTATTCCAAAAACAAGTAGTACATGATGATGATAGGAGATGGAATTAACCAGAACATAATCACAGGTAATCGCAGCGTGCTTGATGGTTGAAAGTTGAATTCTCATCCCTTTGCATCCATTATTTTTATTGTTTGCCATTTTACAAATTAAAGAGATGGCCATGTAAAATGAATCTATAATGCTTGCCTATATTGTGCATGTAAGAGATGGCCATGATGTGAGTTGTATTTGAGAATTACTTGGTAAGTTAATTTTTCACTTTCTTTTTATTTATGTTTGCTTTTTGTTGCGAAATCGGCAAGTATACCGTTCATTACAAGTAATAAAGTGATGAGTAAAGATCGTTCCCACGATGATTGATGCACTGATTGTATTATAACTAATATCTATAAGTTGAATGACAAATGTTTAAAGGAAGTTTTGTGTTGTCTATGTGTAAACGATTGGATTTAAAGACTAAACTATGAACATTAAATGCTTATGAACAAGTAAATTGATATTGTAATAATATAAGGACGATAATAGTTAGGACAACCGACACTCAATGCTTCCCACCTTTATGCATGGATTGTTTATTATATTCATTCATCACAAATTACTCAAATCATGCATCTTCATGAAGCTAGTGGTTCAGTTCTAATCCCTTGGTCACATAAACCCTTCAACCCAATCAATACTCTAATTCCTTAGTAGCTTTCATGAGGTAAAGCATTAAGTTGATGCACAAAAATGATTTGCAAACATACATTTCTATTCCTAGATAATGTAAAGTTTGTCACTTTACCCAAGTCCAAGCATAGAACCCCAATATTCCTATTGTGAACCCTAGCTTTCAATATCCTACTAGAGTGATCAATTCCAACAAGATAATAATGCACATATAAGCAAGGTAAAGTGAAGTAACTTGATATAAAAGAATAACAATATCCAATCCAATCCAAAGGGAGTTACATCAAGTGTTGGCCCTAACTACAAATGAGAACTAGCCAAACCTAGTAATGGTTGGTAATGAGCTAACAAAAAGAAGCATGCTCAACTGAAGTACAAAGGAGAAGAAGGGGAAGAGAAAGGGGTCTCCACTTGAACCTTCAACCCCCAAGTCCTATCTAAGCTCTCCAAGCCTTTCTTCAACCTTTTTCTAAGCGATTTTCATGCCAAAAAGTGTCTTCAATGCTGTGGGTCTTTGGTATTTAAGTTTGGGCAAGTGAAACTCCCAAACTGCCCTTAACAGCTTTTAAGTTCTGCAGAAATTGTAGTCTCGCGCGGATGGCGCCACGTCCCGCGCTGATGGCGCATATGATTTCTTCACTGGCGCGATTCGCGCGACTCCCATTGCTGATCGCGCTGACTGGAATTGGGTTTGCTTTCTTCACTTCTGGTGCTGATAGCGTTGACTCCACGCTAATGGCGCCAGGATCTAGAGAATTCACCATTTGCAGAGGGATTCTGGCGCTGATCGCGCGGCAAATGGCACTGGTCGCGCTAGAATCCAGAGAAGTTCCCTTTTCCTGAGTCCTATTGGCGCGGCCCGCGCGGCTTAGCATATAAATAATTTCTTGAAGGGAAATTGGCGCGACTGGCAACCACCCTTGGCGCTGATCGCGCTAGAGTCTTCTTTTGATTGCTTCCTTTGCTTCTTTATTCTTTTTTATTCTTTCCCCCTGCTAAACACATAATTGGGTTCAAAACATTGTTTTGGAATATTTAGCAGTAATTCTATCAATTAGAAGCAATTACCATTCATTCTAAGGTACATTATGACTCAATTAGGCTTGGAAATGTCTTATGCTAGGCGCATATCACTTTTTCATTTATCTTTCACTTTGGTTATTTGCATTTTTTTCCTCTTCATCGAGGGCTATGCTTGGTTGTTTTAGTAATGGATATTTTATTTGTGTTTTTATTTTGGCTACTATTTTTCTTCTGGTAGGTTGATGTTGTTGTTTGATTCAAGATGCATCTCTTATTTTATTTGTGATTTCACTTGGACGGAGTAAATTTTTTAACCTATCTACTATTTAAGGTTGTGAATTTCATACTTGGATTATCACTCTTAAAATCATTTTGGGTAATCTATTATCTTTGGTATTGTTTTTCTTTTCTATTTTTCTTTGTGCATAACACTCAATTGGAACAAAGTATGCATTATTTTCTTTTTTTCTTCTTTAATTTTCTCCAATTCTTTTTCGTTTTACACATTCTTTTCTCTTATTTTTTTTAAATATTTTTTCTTATCATACCTTTTTTTTACTTCCAATCATGGCAATTTCTACTTGTCAATGTATGTTAACAGTTTAAACAGGTCATGATGTGTGAACATGATGCAAATCTGGAAATGGATGGTTACAAACATTTCCACAATTACTTATATGCACATATTTATTAAAAATAGATAGTTTAATTTTTTTTTTGTGTTTTTAAATTAATAAATAATATCTAAAATTGAAATTAGTTTTATTTTTATTTTAATTTAAAAAAACACAGCTTTCAAACTTGATTTAAAAGTTGTGTTTAAAAAAATTTAAAATTATATATTTTGTTTTTGTTAAAAAAATGTTTTTCTAAAATATCATTTTGTGGGGCTTATGTATTATCCCGGATCCATAAAATACACTTAATAAGTGTGTGACATCCCAATACTCATTCAACCTTGGTACAATAGGAGCGGGACCACAGGTTATCTTTAATACCTCATTATTTGAATATTAACAATAACATTGTAATCTCTTTATCTAGTTGTATGTACTCAATTATCTATAAGATACACATTGTCTATAAATTATAATTGTCTACTAACTATTATCTACAAACTAGTAATTATATGCAATGGTTGTTATACAAATGTAACAACATATGCAAACAAGGATCCACAACTCCTACTCCATCCTATAAGTACCTGATTTTATCTCACATTTTTTATATCTCATTCTAACTTAACTCGCATACTTATCTAAGTGTCAGAGTCTTTTATTTTGTAGGTCTCTCTTTTTGTCCTCCTAATAAAGGGTACTCATAGTCTGACATGTGAAACCCTAAAGCCCATCTTAGTCACACGTCCACCCTAACGTGGGTCAACTCTAAATTTTAATAAATACATATAGTTTTTTTTTTTTGCTCTCTTAGATTTGTTTATATTAACTACTAATTAATACGGATAATTTGATAGTTGTATATTTTGTTTTCTTTTCGTATCTCTTAAAAATTCTCTTTTATTCTTTTCTTTACTGTTTTCCCTTCTTTTTCCTCACTCTTATGTTTGTCATTTTTTATCACCACTGATCATTTCCTGTTTATTAGGTTCGGGATAATATATTAATATCTCGAGTTTATTAGAACAATTGAGAATTGTGAAATTCATCTGTTCAGTAACATATCACTGTCGGGCTATCACATCTTGTTATGGCCTATAGGATCTCTGTATTTTAAAAGTTATTGGTTCATAACTATTCAATTTTTTTTTAATTTCTTTACTTTTTTTTTTTGGAATTTAGGATCGTTTTATGATCGTATTACTCTATTTCTATATATACACATTATGGCTAATTATATTTTGAAGAATCTCATATGAGTGCAAAGTTGGAAGAATGAACAAGTTTACTAATTTGGAGAGTCCAAGAGTTTGGGAATATTTATTTTATTTGAATTATGTTGATATTTTTTCATTTTTGTTAACATTAGCCTTTGTTTATACTAAGTGGGCTGCCAAAAGACATCCAAATAAGTAAAATTGCTTTTTATTTAAATTTCAAGAATTCAAACCTCTAAGTTTGGGGATTTTAAAATTAATTAATGAAAGTCTTAATTAAAATTGTCCATTAAATTAAATATTAAGAATTTACTAAAATTGTCAACTAAAACTATACAGCTTTTTAATTTTAAAAAACTGTGAATTTGTAACTACTTTTTTAACTTTAGCAATCTACCAATTTTTTAATTTTAAAAAATATACCAATTTATTACTGCTTATTTTTTAAATTGTAGAATCCTATCATTTTGTTGATTAAACCAATTTTTTAATTTAAAATTTCAAACTATTCCAATTTTTTATTTTAATTTTAATAAACTATCAATTAACTATAAACAAAAAATTTAAACAATTGTTATGAGATTCATATTTATTAATGATTATATTGAATAAAGTAGATTTTTTAATCCTTTTAAGTATCAACATCAACATCGTAAACTAACTATTATTATTTAAAAAGAATAATATTTTTTTAATTTAAGATTTCATACTATCTCATTATTTTCTTAGGTTTTATTAAAATAAATCAATATTGCTTAAATATTGTCATTTCTTTTTGTTTTTAAAATTCCAAACTATCTCACTGATTCTTCTATTTATTTATTTATTATTTTTAAAAATTTAAATATGTTTTTTAAAAATTATAGGAATTATTTTTCCAACAATAAAATAAATATACAATAATTTATATAGTGAAAGTAAATGGATGAAAATCCCATTTAGCTGGATTGACAGCTAAGTATGGCAATAAGGTGGGTCATTAATGGATTTGACTCTTTCAATATGTGTTCCTGTAAAAGGTGGAGGCATATTTAATTTTAAAATTTTAATATTCATTTTTAACTCTTTTGTGTTTTATTGGGTTTGGGAAAATCCACGGGTAACCCATCACACCATTATTTTTTCTTATAAATTTCCTTATATTTTTTTAACAAATTATATATTAAGTATTTAATTATTTTTTATTTAAACAACATATAAAAAAAATAAAAAGAAAATTAAATAGAAAATTATGAATTAAATTATATTTTTAGTTAAATGTATAATTTTAAATTTTATTTGATTGTTATCATAATTTAAATTGTTTAACTATTAAATTAATTTATTTATTTTTAAAATTCATAAGGAATTTATGATAATAAAATTCTCTCTCTCTATATATATATAGAGAGAGAGATTAATACATACACACATGTGTTTTGTATATATATGTTGCATGCTTCTAAATTTCAGTCGCAATATTGTTGTCGCATCCTTGGCTGTAGTTGCATGCTCGTAAATGCAGTGTGAATTTGCTGCAACCCATCCGCAACCTACCCGCAACGAAACATTAGTATTTTTTTATTCCACCTTTTTGTAAAAAGAACAACAACCAAGATATAGATTTCAGTATTTTATTATAACTTCTAAGTATCAATGGTTGAATGGGTGTGGACATATGGATTGTTGGGATATACCAAATCTTAAAACAAATAAAAAGTTATGCTATTTTATAAACAAAAGATATAATAATAATTAAAATAATTATAAAATTATTTTTTACATTCAGTTCAAAATATAATAATTTTAGGTTGCAATAATTGCAATTTGTATCACAACAACAATGCTTGCAATTGCAACATCAATCACAATTTAAAACAATGATATGTCATAATAAAACAATATTTTTTTTAAAAAATTTAACATGATAGGTAAGGATATAGATGTTGGTGGGTAGTTAGACACCATCCTCATACCCATTACTATTTTTGTTTTTTAAAGTTTGGATAATATTCATATTTGGATTAAAGTATGTATTTTTTTGTCAAGGTATGGACGAATTCAAGTGATTACCTATGAATTTGAGATTTGATTCTATGCATAGTGTCATTTATTGATAATTTTTTCTAATAAAATAATGGAGCTTGCAACTTTTCCCATCCTATGGATTTACATTTGTAACACTTTGTATGTATCTGGTGTATTAACAATTAATTAATCAGATAAGCGCAGTAATTAACTTTAATTAAAATCCGCGAAAACGATTATAAAACCTTATTTCTTGATTCATTATGTATGATACGTAACAGTTAAATAAACAAAACCTAGCGTACTATAGCCAGCCTCAACGATCCCAAAACAACAAAAGTAACGACATATGCATCAATAATATTTCTACAGGTATATTAGGAGAAAAACCATAGGTATATACATATATATACATCATCTCAACCACCACTGTGACGATACAAAATAATAAACACCAAGTGCCCTGAACTCAAAGATCTCATCCTCACACGGAGGCATACAAAACATATAGTGTCCATATATATAACAAATCCACAACATGTGTACACACACATCTTCCCTCATCAGGGGTACAAAATACATCAACAATACAAATTAGCCTTCATGCTCTCATAATGCTGCCAAGCAACTACACAGGAATTGTCACTACTGGGGTCTCCCGCCCTAAGACCCATCATCTCTGCCAGATGAATCACCTGCAAAAAACATAATCCCCACACGGGGTGAGATACACATCTTAGTAAGCTCAGAGCTCTTGGAGACTCCTCTTCCCCCCTGACTCACTTTCATGATACACAACATCAAATGCATCACAATCACTAGGCCTCTTGGCCCTCACAACAATACATAGCCATCATCTAGCTCTAATGTATATCCGCGGTATTACGCCCGCCACAAGATGCATCATCATCAGCATCTGGGACTCTCCGTCCTCAGTGTGAGACCAGAACTCATACCCGTGTCATCCCATCGGAAGCTACCCCTTTACACATGGATGCACGTATATGGCACCTCTGAGAATAAGCTTCAATCGCGACGAGACCACCTATCTCTTGGTCTTAAGGGATCATCATCACCCTTTATGTGAGCAAACCAATCTAGGAGGTGCGCTCTACTCCTAGGGAGGTCCATATCTATCTAACTGGCCAGAAGATCTATACAACAGGTAACCATACACACAAAACATATAAGCATGCATACATATCATCATGAGAAAATTGTAACAACCAATTCAATGCACATGCATCATGTATGCAACCATCACTCCCTCGGAGTATGGTGGAACACAGATAGAGGGAAACATTCCCCAAGAGCAAAGAACTTACCTGGCAAAGTCGTGCTCTGCAGTTCAATCCCAGAACCATGATCTACGCCACTGACACCCTCGGTGTCACGCCCTATACAAAGACACACAAGCACAATCAATCATCAACCCAACCATACAAGGTATAAGCACAAAGCAACGATCCTCCACCGTTACAATGAAGGGAACATCATCCCTTTCCATATAAACCTCTTAGTCATCTATCTTAAAGTTATTAGAACTAATCACCTTATAGACAACTCACGGACCCCGGCAGGGTCTATCTCGGCCTAACCAAGGCACTAGAGTCTCCCCAAGACTCGATATAAGCCAAAACAAAGAGCTAAAAGCTCTATACAGGTCAACACTCAATAATTAAAAGCGTGGCTTAAACGGTTACTTCTACACAAAATCACCGTTCATATAGTCTCTCAAGCACATAAAGAACAAGTATCAAGGCTCATGCATGTTCTACAATCATTAATTAACCAACATACTACCTACACATGCATTTCTCAGAGTCAAAAACCAAAGTCCATGAAACCAACATTTCAAAGTTAATCCTTTATCACAAAAACATCTTAAACATACTTTTCTAAAGGACCCAAGCCTAATTCCAGCTCTAGCTCAAAAGGGTCACTATTCATCCCAAGAATAAATTCCCAAATCAAACGGTAAAACTCGAGTTTCTTACCTCTAAAACGACAAGGAAGGCTAAAGGATCACTTTCCCAAGCTTGGGTGTCCGAGAATTGCCTCTTTTCCCGCCGAACTCGAGTTTTGTGAAGTCCTCTAGAGAATGCGATCTCTCCGTTTGATGGTTTTTAGGGAAAAATGATGAAGGATTCTAGCTCATAGGGGGATTCCCTACAAGTTTCATGTTTGAAGGAAAGTGTTTTGGTCAAAGAATGAAGCTTCCTAGTGCTCTAATGGCGGAAATGGCTCAGAGGAAGAAGAAGACAAGGTTTTGGCCTAAAAATTGCGTGAAATAACCTTATATAGTGGTCCAGGTCGCGTTCTGGCGTTGATCGCGCCACTATGGCGCCATCCGCGCCAAGTTCCAGTGAAAAATAGGCTTTCTGGAGCACTTCTGGCGCTAACCGCGCCACTTTGGCGCTACTCGCGCCAACTTCCAACACCTATGGCGCTAAATGCACCACTCTGGCACTACTAGCACCAACTTGCAGAATCTGTGGTGCTACTGGCGCCAGTCTGGCGCTACTTGTGCCATATTTTTTTTTAAACACGGGTTATTATAACATTAGCCTGTTGAAAACGACTTAAAAGGTCGTTAGCCTTTTTTAGCGCCAACAATATTCATAATTTAATGATGTCATTATTTAGTACAAAAGCGTGATTCATCATTATTAAATTTAAAGCGAAAAAATACAATAGGAACAACAAAATACCTTTTCATCATGTAAGATCGACTTTATAGATCACATGATATCAATAAAGTTCATTAAAAATCAAACTTATATATATATATATATTGTATCATAAATCCTTTTTAACAAACCATCCTCAATGTTCATATGACCTCTTTTTTTTCATGAGACTAAAAAATATGCAATCAAATATCTTGTGATTATCCTAGTGACTTTTTTTTTTTTTTCCGTGTTAAACCACTTTAACATGAGATTATGCCATGATATGAAATGAAATGGGGATCTTTCTTTTTGGAGGTGTGATATGAATCTAAATATCTAGAAACATAATGAGAAAAAAAGAGGTTAGTTTCCACGAGTCGAAGATGATTTTATCTCTCTATATATGAAACAATACAAATAATCTTTAACTTTTTTAATTGAGGCTCTTAAACAATGATCTTCCCCATAAGGTATGACATTATTGAAAAGGGTAAACGCCTTCTTGTTCACACTTCTCATGCAAGGATTAGTGGTAAGTTTTCAATAATCAAAGATGGTTTTATCTATACATGTAACAATACCAATAACCATTATCTTTTGGAATTGATGATCTTAAGCAATGGACTTTTGCATAAGGTATGAGGTTATTGAAAAGATAAGGATGTCATCGTCAATACTTTTACCCACGAGGATTCGTTTGTCTATTATATTTGTCTTCTCTTTTTCACCTAAAAAATTACATAAAGTAATCGATTACACTCTTTTGTTTGTAGTAAGGAATAGAACATTAACATATAAGATTTTGCTTTAATTTATCCTATTAGTTTTTTTATGTCTTCTAATAATCAGCTCAGTGAAGTGTTTCTTAAATAAATGTTTCTCATGCAAGTACTTATATTGATTTTATCATCAAAGAAGAAAATAGTTAAACTATTTTTCATATAAATTATAACCTACTTTTATAAATAAAAACTTATTCAAAACTATTTTCATATTCTTTAACAAACAACTATATATTTATATTACAATCAATTTTTATACGTTTTGAAAAATAAAACACCAAGTAAATTACTACATACAGTTTTAATTATTTATAAAAGTAAATTACTTCAACTTTTATTTAACTATTTATTAATGAAATGATTTTTTGAAAGTAAAGTTAAAAGTTAAATTGTTAAGGGACTTAAAAAAAAAATATTTGTCAAGGTGTACAAATAGTACTACATAAGAGGAGGAAAAAAAAACCTGGACGTAAGACTGTGGCACAAGTCTGAGTCGTGAATCAACGTTGTTGTAGAAGTTTAATCTCTCATTCCGTGTTTTCCCCAGATTTTGCGTAAGTGAACTCCCACTCCCTCCAACCTCTGACGTTTTTATCTTCTTTTACTATGACGCTACTGCGTTTTGGTGTCAAACTAGAGAGAACCCTAGTCTCTGTGAATGCTCAACTGCTTTCTCCTTCAATTTCTTCCCCAAAGATCGCTTCTTTTTGACACATTTCTCAAATCAAAAGGCAATCATCAACTACTCCCTCACAATTCCTCGATTCCTATCTTTTATTTTTCTCCAATGGTTGAGGTTTTGGTGGTTTTGCACGTTTCGAAGTTTGGTTCCACTCTTCCATTTGCAATGTGGTTGATCTTCTTTCGATGTTTATTTTCATTGGGGTGTGTGTGTGTGTTTACAATTGTCGTTATGGATTTCTTCAATGGTGGAAATACATGTTCTTTTTTTTTATGGGTGGAAAGACATGTGTTTATAGTTTATGCATAGGGGTCGTGTATATGTTAGTGGTAATTGTCTTTGTTTGCGTTTTAATATGGATTTCAGAACAATTTGGTGATTTACTTTTGTTAGAATTGATTGATGATAGGGTGGCAGACTGATAGATAAGAGGAGGAAAAGGAATTTGATTTTGGTATTACTCAATTTTATGGTTTTTACTTGGAGGAAAATTTCTGTAGGTCTTTAACTGATTGTTTTGATTTGAGCTCTACTTGGGAATTTAATATGTAGTTGGTTGGAAAGATCTTTTAAAGATGGATGAGACAAATTTCATAGTTCATACTGCCTTTGCCGTGGGACTTTTAATCCTGTCTTGGGGGCATTTATTTATTTACTACAATATTTAATGAAAATAAATTGATGTTGTTTTTGATGTTTTGTCCTTCAATCTAAGTCACAATATATTGTTAATTATTTTGCAATATTTGCTCTCTTCTGTCAGTAAAATTTATTTTTATCTGATACAGGATTTCGAAAATGGAACCCATTTGCTTCAACACTTATTCCAAGGGTTGCTCTGATAATGTATTGATATTTACGTTGTCATTGTGGTGTTATACTTCCCTTTCTTTCCCCCTCCCATTTATTGGTTGGATTTACATGAAAAAGTAATAATGAGATCGATGATCAAATTTTTGTAATCTCTTAATTGTGTTTGCTTGTTGTAAAAAATTGGGAATTATGGATCAAGGCGTACCCTCAGGTGGGTTGCTACAAGATAAATGCTATTTTCCTTTAATGTGATTCACGTTGTATATTTTTTATTTTGTTTAATTTTTTTCCCTTACACTGTTAATTAATATTTGTTTAATAAGGAAGCTGGAATATGGTTCAAGTTTCAAGTAGATGCTTCACAATGTGGGCCATATTCATCATTTCACCAATGGAACTAATTTTGTTCTCTTTTAGGGGGTTGAGTTTCTGATTTAATATCAAAGCCCAATAGAACAGCTGAGTGAAGGTGTTTTCATTTGGGGAAGCTTTATCCATAGTAGTCAATGGTGCGGTATAGCGGCGCTATAGTGGGATAGTGGAGTGGAGCAGCCCTGGGTCGATTAGCGGAGTGGTTTCTAACAATGGCCATAGTGGCCACAGTAGCGGCCGTAATAGTGTCTTTTCACACACTATAGTGACGCTATCATGATAGACTTAAGAAACCCTGGAACATCATTGTTTTTTTTTTTGGGTAAAATATTCCACAAAACTTACCTCTGTCTTGACCTCTATTTCCTTCACACTTTATAGGACTATTGTTACCCTGTGTTCCATTCTTCCTCCTTTAGACTTCCAGTTCACATTCTTCTAATTTTTTTAATCTAATTTGTTATGTTCCTTTTCTATTAATTTCACCATCATTTTTCTTTGTTATTATTATTATTTTTTTTTTACTTCATTACTATGTTCTTATTGCTCATAGATTGATGGTGATTGTGTGTGTAAATTGTGCGACTTATTATTTATCATGAATTTCTTTAATTTTGGTTTTATTTTTTGAGTATTTATATGTGTAGTGTATAACTTATTTAAAATAACGGTCATCCCGCTTCCTGCTATAACATTTTCAGATTTAGCTTTATAACTATTAACTATGGATTTATCATTTGTTGTCATGTGGAATGGGATGTTCATGATACCTTTTTACTACAGGTTGGCTCGGTATTTTAATGGTTCTGTTTCTTGGGTGGCTGAGGAAAGAGAATTTCTTATTTTGATTTCATGGACAACCAGGGCGGGTGTATATATATTAGTTCATCAGATGATGACTTGGAGGAGATAGAAGATCCAAGGAGGACTCTTCCGCAATGGGCTACTAATACTGAGAAGAGTTCAGGTGTGTGATCTTTAGTAAAAGCTCCCTTTTAAAATATTTTTTTAAAATTAGTAATCATCGTACATGCAATATTATGCGCAGATAATGGTGGATGGTCTAGGCGGGATAGTTCATCAAGAGGGGCAAATAGTTCGAACCCAAGCTCTTCTAATGTTTATAATCATTCACAAGTCAAGCCTCAAACCCTACCCGTGTCCAGCACCTATACACTGAACCATGGAATTGCACGAAGAGATGAACCTTCCTACCATGCCCTTAATGGAAACACAAGTCAGCAACAGACAGTTAGTTCCCGAATTTCAAATATTCATGGTGCAGATTATGAGAAAATGTCATCTCAGCAAGCTTTCAAGAGGACCCTTCCATCATCTCTTCAACCTTCTGCAACAAGGGCTCTTCCTTCTTCCTTTGCATCAGACAGCAGATTAAGAAACTTAAAAGATAACGTGAGCAGTAGTCAACTTCATGATGCTTATAAGAATCGTCCCCATGGAGTAGGACCTAGCACATCCAGTGACAGGGGCTACATTCGTGAAAATTTTGGCAGGGGCTATGATGAAGATCGTTTCTTGTATCAAAATGGTGGGAATAGGATTCTTCCTTCACCTTTGATGCTTGGAAAGGCTATATCTCCACAGTTTTCTACTTCTAGTGAATCTGCGTATCGTTCTGGAGCAGGTGATGAAAGGGCTGCTGAAAGTGATGAGAGACTAATTTATGAGGCAGCATTACAGGTATTACATGCTGTTTATCATTCTGCTTGTAGATTTAACTCCTTAAGTTTGAGTGGAAATCATTTAATGAAAGTTATTTCCTTAAGTATGAAGCTTTGTTTGGAACTTACATGTGATGTCTTGTCAAAATTGACTCCTTTGGGAGATTTGTTTTGGTTGTTGAGATTTTGAATTTAAGATGCAGTGCTCCTGGATATAAAAGTGGCGAAGCTGGTTCTCTCCCTCTTTATAATTTTCTTCATTTTTGGTGTTCAGTGTCAATTTTCTTTCTTAAAAGGTGTTTAATCCTTTACATGCTTGTCAGGTTGTTAGAATTGTTTTTGATTTGAGGGTGTTAAAATTATTATTCTATGTCTATCATGGTGGTATAGTAGGAGTTAATTCTCTGGAAATACACTATTGAATATTATGAGTTACAATTAGTCCTAAAGTAAAACGATTAAACCTAATGTTGAGTTTCACATGCTTTGGTGTTTAATGTTATGCTTTATGATTTAATCGATGTTTGTCCTGTATCAATGTGATTTGTGGAAGGTGCTTTGAAGATTATATTTTCAGTGCTTGTGTGTGTGTTGTAGTCATAGAGACTCAATATTGTCAATTGTGAATTTGGTTATCGCAGGATATCAGTCAACCTAAAACAGAATATGACTTACCTGCTGGTGTATTGTCTGTCTCTCTTCTGAGACATCAGGTATTATGGCTTGTCTATTAAATTGCTTTTATCATTTCTGTTCTGGGCCATTTATTTGTTATCACTTTGTATTTCAGAAAATTGCATTGGCTTGGATGCTGCAGAAGGAAACCAAGAGTTTGCATTGCTTGGGGGGGATTTTGGCTGATGATCAGGTCAATATTTGATGATAATTTTTTTAATCAATGGCTCTTTACATTTAATTATGAGTTTTGTTACCTGAACATCAAAACCTTGTTCAAGCAGGGCCTTGGAAAGACAATTTCAATGATTTCCCTCATCCTGGCACAGAGGTCATTACAGTCAAAATCGAAAATAGATGATACATGCAGTCATAAAACTGAAGCTTTGAATTTGGACGACGATGATGACAATGGTAGTGTTGATGTGGAAAAGCATAAAAATACTGAAGAATCTGATGATATAAAACCTAGTAGAGAACCAAGCAGTTCAACACAGGCACCTGGTAGAAAAAGGCCAGCTGCTGGTACACTAGTTGTCTGCCCTGCTAGTGTTCTTCGGCAGTGGGCCAGGGAACTTGATGAAAAAGTTGGAGATGAAAAGCTTTCTGTTTTGGTTTATCATGGGGGCAGTAGGACAAAGGATCCTGTTGAGCTTGCAAAATTTGATGTGGTTCTAACAACATACGCTATTGTGACTAATGAAGTTCCCAAACAACCATTAGTTGAGGAGGATGATATTGATGAAAAAATGGGGGAAAGATTTGGGTTATCCTCTGAGTTTTCTGTTGGTAAAAAGAGGAAAAAGCCATTTAATGGAAATAAGAAGAGTAAAAAAGGTGGAAAGGGAATTGACAGTTCTTCTATTGAATGTGGTTCTGGCCCTCTTGCCAAAGTTGGTTGGTTTAGGGTTATTCTAGATGAGGCTCAAACAATAAAGAATCATAGAACTCAGGTGGCTAGAGCTTGCTGCAGCCTTAGAGCCAAAAG
>PYAF01005611.1:291979-353042 GCA_007407185.1 Glycine tomentella
GGTTGGTTTAGGGTTATTCTAGATGAGGCTCAAACAATAAAGAATCATAGAACTCAGGTGGCTAGAGCTTGCTGCAGCCTTAGAGCCAAAAGAAGGTGGTGCTTATCTGGAACTCCTATTCAAAATACTATTGATGATTTGTATAGCTACTTTAGGTTCCTAAAGTATGATCCTTATGCTGTATACAAATCATTCTACAGTACAATAAAAGTTCCAATATCCAAAAATACTATTCAAGGTTACAAGAAACTTCAAGCAGTTTTAAGGGCCATAATGCTACGTCGTACAAAAGGTGAATTTCTTATATTCTGATTGCTCATGTCCTGACTGATAGATTGTGTTATACCTTTTTGCTGGCATGGTATGGGTTTTCAGTGTCCTTGCAATATTCTCACTGATCTCCTCTTAAGTATAGTCATCATTTAGATAATCTTTCTTCAATATTTTTCTTCATTTCATCATGTTTGACATTTGATACTAGTGTACTACCTTTCCAATATCAGCAGAAATTCATTCTTGTATAGGACGTCTTCTGATAAGTACGTCATGATCTACCTGGAATAATGTAAAGTATACTTGTTTTCTCAAAGAATCAGATAAAACTGTCATTCATGAACCTGTAAAGAGTTCTTAGAGGGTTGCAAAGTCAAGATGAGTGATGATATTATTTCATTATGAAAAGTTAGTTACAGAGTTAATTACAAAGAGGAATATATAGACCTCTGAACCTCTGAACTAATCTGTTAGTAGAAACTAACGGCCTAACACCAGTGGGGTGTTGTTAGCAAAAGCTAACAGTCCTTACAAACTGTTTTCAGTTACACAAACATATACTCTAATACTTTCTATAATTTTAATAAATTTGGCAGTGGCTTCTGGGGCAATATTGACACCTTATTTATATTTGGTGTCAGTTTTCTTTTGTTGTTATATTCTCCCTCCCTGAAAATTTTCCATGAGAATGCTAGACATATGTTTATATTTTTATATACCAGTAAAAATAGAAAAAAATACTTTCGTAATTGCATACGTACAGGGGATACCCCTAAAGGCCTAAGCAGGAAGGCCTTGACTTTCAAATGGGAATTTGACGTCTCACACCCATTTGATATGGGGACTACTCATTCCTTCAATTTGGATTTCGGATTCAAATATGGGATGAGTATTGGTCTCTTCTATTTTATAATATCAATTTCTTGCATTTGTCTAGGAACTTTGCTTGATGGGAAGCCAATAATCAATTTGCCTCCCAAGACAATTGAGCTTAGTAAGGTGGATTTCTCGATTGAGGAGCGGGCATTCTACACCAAACTGGAATCAGACTCGCGTTCTCAATTTAAGGTTTACTTCCTTCAAATTTGTTTATATTAACCTGGACAATTTGTAATTATACTTTTTTGTTTCTCTTAAACAGAGCATCCAGGAATGTCCTTTTGCTAATGAGATTTTAAACCTAGTGATTAGAAACACTTGCTGATAGTGGTAAAAGTAATTGTATATCTGTAGGCAGAATGGATAGGCACTAATATTGGCAGCCTCTAGGATATATTCAACAATTTGACCTGTAGAACAGAATTTCTTGTTGTTAAAATAAGAGAAAATAGAGGGAAATTGAGTGAAAACCGTGTATCAGATTACACAACGGATGCTCGTTTATATAGACTGATAGTAATAAGTACACAACGGATGCTCGTTTATATAGATTGATAGTAATAATTACACATAATTAGAGGATATCAAGTTTACCCTAAGTCAGGTCCTATCAAATCAATTTATAATAAATGACATATTTATTCCTGATTCTCAACACTACAGCTCAAGCTGAAGCTTACTAAGCTATCAGCTTGTTACAAGAAAATAATTTTTTCCCAACAAAAACATAGACATTGAGCTCCACTAAAAACAATATTTTGAAGACAACTTAGGGATCTTGGTGAAGTTGGAGAATATTGCTAGAAAGATAACATTGTTAGATAGCTGTATTACATATCAACATCAACAACACCTTTAACCCAAGTTAATTGGGGTCAGTGGTAGATGAACCCAATGATAGATACGAGGAAGTTGAAAAAAAAAGAGGGGAAGAAAAAGGGAAAATAAGACAAAAGATAATAAAATAAGATAAAAGAAAAGAAGGGTGAAAGGAGGGGAAAAATGAAGAGGAAATGAACTAAAAAGGAACCGTTTGGAACATAGAGATAATAGCGGGTCTAACCCTCCACCAAGCTTATAGTTTTTCTCCATTTTGTCCTAAGATACACTTTCTGCCAATCTATATCTCACTCCATTAAGTCTTGTTTAATTACCTTTTTTCAAGTAAGTTTCGGTCTACCTCTACCTCTCTTTGTGTTGAGCTTTTGGTAACAAAGTCTTGAAAATTCATGGCGAGCAAAGCAAGTTCCGACTCTCTTAAAACAAATACTTGGAAGCTTCAAATGTAATACCCCCGTATGCATCCGGTGTATTAACAATTACTTAATCAGATTAACGCAGTAATTAATTTAAGATCAATTAGTTACCACCAACGGAAGCATAAACATGACGTCATCATCATTTGCTTTCGAAACCATATTTTTGATTCATCATGTATGGTAAGTATCCACAATTAAAATATACGAATGCCAAGGCACCACAACAAGCCTCTACGATCCAGATAACATAAAGAACAGTAGGTAAAGACAATAATGTCCATACAGATATATCATGAGATTCAGAAGCCACATATGTCTATATATATATATACACACACATCATCAAAACAATGACTATGGCTAAACAAAAGAATAGACATACAGTGTCATAATCTCTCAGATCATATCCTCACAAGAGGGTACCAAATATACAGTGTCTATACATCACAATCAATACAGGATCCAAAATACATGTCCATGTACATCTTCCCACGCAGGGGTACAAAATACATCATAAACATAAAACAGTGAGCCACAATGCTCCCAAAATACTGTCCAAACAGCTATAAAATGATTATCCCTACTGGGGCCTTCCGCCCTGGGACACATCATCTCTGCCAGATGCATCACCTGCAAAATAATATCCCCAACAGGGTTGAGATACAATCTCAGTAAGTCCAGGGTTCTTGGAGGTTTCTCCTCTCCTTGACTCACTTCCATGATAACATAACGTCAAAGGCATGACAACACCAGGCCTCCTGACCCTCACAACAACACAGACATTCTTTAGCTCTAATGTGTATTTGCAGTACTACGCCCGCCAAAGATGCATCATCATCAGCATCGGGACTCTCAGTCCCCAGTGTGAGGCGGAAACTCACACCCGCGCCATCCCATCGGGAACTATCCCTTTACGTATGGATGAACGTATATGGCACCTCCGAGAATAGGCTTCAACCGCGACGGAACCACTTATCTCTGGTCTTAAGGGATCATACACCCTTTACGTGAGCAAAGCAACTAGGAGTTGTGTTCTACTCCTAGGGAGGTCCATATCTATCTAACTGGCCAGAAGATCTATCCGAAAGGCAACCATACACAAAGCACAGAAAATGCATACATATTATCATGAGGAAAGCTGTAATATCCAATTCAATGCATATGAATCATGTATGCAACCAACCATTACTCCCTCGGAGTATGATGAAACTCAGGCAATGGGACACACTCCCAAGAACAAAGAACTTACCTAACAAAGCAGTGTTCTACTGTTCAATCCGTGAATTGTGGTCTCCGTCACTGACACTCTCGGTGTCACGCCCTATCCAAAGGCACACAAGTAATCAACAACGGTTCTCAATCATTAAAATGAAAAGAAACGCTATTCTCTTTCATTACAATCCCTTATTACACTATTTTCAAGTTATAAGGACTAGTCACACAACTGGTGACTTATAGACCCCGAACATGATCTATCTCGACCTAACCAAGGCACTAGAGTCTCTCCAAGACTCTACATAAGTCAATTCAAAGAGTTCAATACTCTATCCATGCCAAATCTCAAAGATTATCAATATGGCTAAAATGGTTACTTCAATACAATTTCACCGTTTATATAGCCTCCTGAGCACATATTGTAAAAGCATCAAGGCTCATGCATATCATAATATCACCAATTTAACCAACATTCATCCTACACATACATTCCTCATAACCCAATTTCCAAAGTCCATAAAAATTCTATTTCAAGGCTAAACCTTCACCACAACAACCTCCTAAGCATGTTTTTCCAAAGGACTCAAGCCTAATTTTAGCTCTAATTCAAATGGGTCACTATTCATCTTAAGAACAAATTCTCAAATAATCTGTAAAACTTGAGTTTCTTACCTCTAAATCGACAAGGAAGACTAGAGAACAACTTCTCCAAGCTTGAATGTCCTTAAAATGCCTTCTTTCCCCTCCAAAATCAAACTTTGGGAAGTTCCCTAGAAAACGCGATCTCTCCGTTTGATGGTTTTCAGGGAAAACTGATGTTGGAATCTAGCTCATTGAGTAGTTCCCTTTAACTTTCATGTTGGAAGTGAAGTGTTTTGGTCAATGGTTGAGTAGATTTGAAGCTTCCCAAGCTCAACGATGACAGAAAACGAAGAAGGAAGAAGAGAGTGAAGGCTTTGGCTCACAAAACGTGCAAATGGGCCTTTTATAGTGACTCAACCTGCGTCCCCGCGCTATTCGCGCCACACTGGCCCTAACCGCGCCAGATTCCAGAGAGAAAATGGCCTCTGGCGCGTCTCCCCCGCTACGACCGCAGCTACTGGCGCTAATCGCGCCGGAAACCAGAGACTCTAGTGCTAACCGCACCAGATTCCAGAGAAAAATGGACTTTTGGTGCACTCTGGCGCTACTGGCACTACCCTGGCGCTACTGGCGCTATTCGCGCTAGATTTTTTTTTTTTTTTTTTTAGTCTAGGTTATTATAAAACCAATATTAGTGAAGACCCAAAATTATTTAAAACTGGAAAAAGAAAATCGTGCAATTGCAAAACACATGCAAGTGCAACAATGGCACTAGGGTTTTGAAGTCATCAAGGGAAAGAAATCGTACGTGAACAAGCAACAATTGCAAAAGAAACACATGCGCAAAACCTAGGCTAAAGAGATGGGCGCGCAAAACAACTCCGATGGAGGTGAAATTGCAAGGTTAGGGTCGTCCAGGGTGACCGACCTCGTTGTCGGAAGTGCGGGCAGAACAAAGCTCTGACGTGTTGTCACGTGCCAGAAACAAAACTTGTTTGGCTGGAATTGAAGTTACAAAAGGGGCACCTCCAAAAATAAGTTGGATTGGGCCCAAAATCTAGGGTTATGGTTGCACGGGAGAGGTGACCACCATGTGCAAAGCACAACTTGAACAGATGTTGAATGTGCCACCATGCGCTGGTCAAGTGAGTTGTTTGGCTTTACGGAAAAGTGGCGTGTGGGAGCGCATGAAGCCTTTAATAGTGATGCGCAAACCAGATTTGTGTAGATCAACAAAAGGCGAACCGAACGGGGTAGGTGGCGGTCGGAAGGTTGCCAGAGAAGTTGCTGGATAAGTCTCCAGCAGTGGTCAGAGAAGTCGCCAAAAAAGGGGAAAAGGTAACTGAATGTGGAAACAGGTCGCTAGAAGAAGTGTGACAAGGGAAGGGTCCACTGGGGACAGTGGACCCCCAGTGAAACATGATTTTTGTGATTCCTTTGTCAGGCTCTAGATACCATGTTAAAAGAAGAGAAAACAGAGGGAAATTGAGTGAAAACTGTGTATTAGTGTACACAACCGATGCTTGTTTAAACAGATTGATAGTAATAATTACACATTATTAGACGAGATTGAGTTTTCCCTTAATTAGATCCTATCAAATCAATTTACAATAAATGAAGTTTTTATTCCTGATTCTCAACACTTGTATTAATTTTTTTGAGATGATGGGATTTTGGTAGGGAATGAGGACAAAAGTGCAAGAATGCTCACTTATCTATAACTAAATTAAATCTGTTCAAGCACACAGGTGCCCCACCCAATACCAAGAGTAATTCTACTCTCTACCGTGATTAGAACTGTTTTTATTTAGTGGATATTTTTTACTTTAAATTAAGCACAAATGTCAATCTAGTATAATTAATACTATGTCAGTGCAGTGTGTTTGAAATACATATAAGTTAACACTTATTTATAATAAGAATAAGAATTAGGTCAAGCACTAGCATAAACTAATATTACCATTTAACCCAAAGGGTTAGCGCAATGGTGTATGGGTTTGCTGCGTTTACATGTGAAGAACGATTTATTTAATGAGATAATCTGTGTTCGATTCCCTTCGTGTGCAAAATTTCCTTGGACCAACAACAATCATGCACCACAAGCGGGATTAGTCTTTGACCCAGTGAGTTGGGGACACTTGTGGTTTTTGACCCAGGATTAAAAAAAACAACTAATATTATCAGTTAGTAACCCTGATTAATAAAGGAAATAAATTAGAAAACATAACAAAATTAGGAAACAACTTCTAAGATTGCTTAATCTATTAGATGAAATTGATCTTAGATTATATCCTAAAGATATTCTAAAATCTTTTAAAATACAATTATGATATTCTGAGATATTTGGTATATATAACAAATTAACACAGTGAATAAAATCTATCACATTCTATTTACGAACCTCACACATAACTCCTAAACAAAAACATTACATAACCATCTTACGGTTACCAAACAGTAAACACACATACCTCCCATACAACACATCACATAACTGTCCTATCATATGGTTTAGAGCATCGAGGCATAAGGACATGATATTTCTGGTGTAAAATTTTAAATTAATATAGCTGCGGTTCTGAGTCCTTACTCCTTAAGTTAATAAATAAATCTTAAGCGCATATGCTATCAATTTCATAATCATTTCACGTCTGTTTTTGGTGATTTTTTAAAATCATGCATGATTACTAAATTGTTTCTTACTTTCATAAACTTACAAAAGCTTCAATTTTGTACTTATGAAAAGCCTGATAAGTGCATTTCTTTCAGATTCCCATGTAGTTGCATAGGTGAATCAGTCATTGGTTGTCAATAAATATACTTGATATTTAAGAAGTGCTGGGGGTGGAGATTTTTAATTTCCTGTATCTCATTCTTTGTATCTAATTTATTAATGCCTAGCACTTCTGCAAATTCTAGAATATTTTTGTTCAGCTGATCTTATTTTTCTGAAGTATTGTAGATCTGATATGAAAAGGTTGTACTTTGCAGGCATATGCTGCTGCTGGGACAGTGAGCCAAAACTATGCTAATATTCTTTTAATGCTTTTACGTCTCCGACAGGCTTGTGACCACCCGCTTCTTGTTAAAGATTTTGATTCTGATCCTGTTGGGAAAGATTCCGTTGAAATGGCAAAAAATCTTCCTAGGGAAATGCTGATTACTCTTTTTAATTGTTTGGAATCAACCTTTGCTATATGTCTTGTTTGCAACGTGAGTTAAATTCAGATGTCATATTTTTATTATTTGTTTTCTTTGTTGTGAATACACCCTCTATGAATGTGATGGTACTCCAGATCCTTTTGATTATATCTCATAAGTTTTGCTGTTTTGTTCCTATGGATATTTTTACAGTGGCCATGTTTTAGGAGTGTGGTATATTTACACTCCCCATGGATGTTTACTAAATTGGGTGAAGTCGAACACTTAACATCTTCATTGCAAGAAAAGGGTGTGGCGATTATGATAGAAGAAATGAGTTTTAAACCATAAGGGGTTCTAGTTTTTATTTTTGCAAAAATAGACATGTTTATTATCCCAGAATAATAGGAAATATTTTTAGGAGGATGCTTTTCAATGGGAAAGTTTTTAGTAGTGTAGGTAAATATCCAAAACTATCAATTGCACCTGAATGCATTTCACATCTAACTTCTCTTTTTATTTAATCTAAAGTTCACTATTGTTATCCTGCTCTTAATTTCTTTTTTTCAAGGACATGTTTTTATTTTTTGTTGTGAAGAGAAAATTTTTATTGGGATGAATATAAAGTATTACAAGGACATGATATTCTTTACTGATACCATGTCTTATTGATTGATTACCGAATCTATGTGACTTTTATTATAATTGCTTAGTTGGAATTTTAGATTTTGATTTTGATTTCTCAGTTAACCCATTATAGATGGGTTGTAAACAGGACCAATACGTTGTTAATAATTGCTCTGGCTGATATGTTTTGTCGTTTCAACAGGATCCTCCTGAAGAGCCTGTTATTACGATGTGTGGTCATGTCTTCTGTTATCAATGTGTATCAGAATATTTGACTGGTGATGATAATACGTGCCCGTCAGTTAATTGTAAAGAACTAATTGGCGACGATCTTGTTTTCTCCAAAGCTACTTTGAGGAGTTGCATCTCTGATGATGGTGGCAGTGTTAGTTCTGCAAATTCACATCTTTGTGATTATTCACTAGTGCAGCAGCGTGACTACACTTCATCTAAAATCAAAGCTGTTCTTGAGGTTCTGCAGTCATATTGTAAATTGAAGATTTCTAGTTCTGACTTACCGAACTCCTCTGGAGGTTGTAGAGATTCACGTTCTTTGGATAATTTATATGTTGAAGACTGCGATTCAGATGTTAGGGTTACAAAACACACAAGAAGGTATTCAGAGTCCACAACTGAAGGACCAATAAAGGCTATAGTTTTTTCTCAGTGGACTAGCATGTTGGACTTGGTTGAGACATCGTTGAGACAATTTGATATAAAGTACCGGAGACTTGATGGTAGGATGACTCTGGGTGCGAGGGACAAAGCTGTTAAGGATTTCAATACTGAACCTGAGGTTTGGCCTTTTCCCAACATTGTTAAAGCTGTAACTTTTTTATGCAAATCTATAAATGACACCAAGTAATATGTGAACCTATTGCTTAGTAGCTGTAACTTTTTTATGCAAATCTATAAATGACACCAAGTAATATGTGAACCTATTGCTTGGTAGATGACGTAGTATGAAATTTAATCCTCTTAATGGTTATATCAATAATGTTTGTTGCATATTTAATCAGTATGTTTTCCAACTCCTTGAATTATCTACTGTGTTCTAGTGTCTTAACCTTGGTAGACTTTGGTGTCTGACTAATTGAAATTTGTTTCAGATAACTGTTATGCTGATGTCACTAAAAGCAGGAAACCTTGGTTTGAATATGGTTGCTGCATGTCATGTTGTTCTTTTGGACCTTTGGTGGAATCCAACAACTGAAGATCAAGCTATTGATCGAGCTCACAGAATTGGACAAACTCGTCCTGTTACTGTGACACGAATCACTATAAAAGATACAGTTGAAGATAGGATACTGGCTCTTCAGGTTTGTATCTGTCGGTTGAGTGTTGTTTTAGGTGCCAAAATGAGTCCATATTTGGTAGACAAATTGGATTTAGGGTCATCACCAGGAGTGAGGTTCAGCAGCCAGTAGGGAAATTGCTCTGATTTATAAGTTTTGAATTGTTTTCTCTTTCACCTTTTTCCTCTCCTATTTACTATTGCTTAATTTTTGAATTCATTAAACAAAATTGACTAGATGAAAGATGACATTTTTATGGCACAATTAGTTTTTTTCTTTTCGAACCTGTGAGTAGGGATTTATGCGATCAAGAGAAGTTCTATTAAGGTTCAAGGGGAAGTTTATCTCATAATAAGTGCAAGTCACTCTTAATTTTTGTAGGTCCTTCTTTCAAAAGATAAAGGGGAAGGTAGCAGATGAAGTCAACTTTTTTATTTTATTTTAAAGGTTATTTGCTTTAGTAAGCTTTGATATATTGGGGTGACAAATTTTGTGATTGGGGTGAAGATAGGATGTATCCGTCGAATGAGAAATTCTGATTTCGTTCTTGTGTTGTACCATCTGGCAGGACGAGAAGAGAAAAATGGTTGCATCTGCTTTTGGGGAAGACCATGCTGGCGCATCTGGAACTCGCCTTACAGTAGATGATCTGAAGTATCTTTTCATGGTGTAGACGCTAGACCTGTCCTTGCTTGTTCTTCCCATGATGGATGATTTGAAGTTTTGCTTTGTTTTGTTTTGGGTGGTTTGGCATGGAGTTAGGATGGTTCTTAAGGAGGAGGGTTTGGCTGTTTTTTGAGTACCTGCTGACATCGGTTGCACAAGTTGGCAGGCAAGGCGAGGCTTGGTTGATCCAAGTGGTAACTTGATCTGTTTTGAAGCCCACAAGGGCATTTTTGTCCTCCAAACTGCTATATAGCTGAAGGCTGTCTGTAAATATACTAATTAAATTATATGGCTTATGAAAATATGACCTTGTGCAACTGCCCTTTCTGTTCTAATGTACAGTTTTCTTTATAGTCTTCAACTGTGCAGGGAAAGCATCACACTTTTGAATTACTGATTATTATACTGTGGAGCTAGTTGGTAGCCTCCATGCTTTGCCCCCAGCTCCGATGAAATTCGACCAAGTTAATGTGAATTCATATTTTAGAACAAATTCAAAAGCTTAAATGAAACATATTATTGGTAATTTAGGATTTGGATTAAACGTAGGTTTTTTTAATTAAAAATAAATTCATTAGATAAAATTCCTTAATTGTGCAAAATTGAAAACTAGTAATACAGAGGAATGACTTTTTTCTTTTCTTTTTCTTTCATATTCACCTACTGTGTACAACTGTGACAACAAATTTGTCTGCTCTGTTCTCTAGTTTAGCTGTGTATATTCATTTTATGTCAATAACCATTTGATGCATACAACTTTGAGTGTGTCTGGTTTGAAAATAACGATTTTGACTGCAGTAAAAACTTGATTTTATAAAAACATATAGATGTTTGGTTATTGCCACGTAAAATTGAATTTGTCTCAAAACTGCCATGTGACTAGAAGTGATAGAGAAGACAATTTTTTTTATGAAGATTGAGAAAAACAATTAGTTTTACTTGAAATTCAATTTTTGAACAAAAATAATCTTATAATAAAATTAATTCCATTCAAAACGTACTTTGCAAGCATCGAAACACCCAAGTATGGTACTAACATGAAGACGCAACGAAGTTTTGGGTGCACGCTGTTGAATGACTTTATCAAAATTCCTAACGACTTATCAAATTTTATGAAATTTGTAATAATATTCTCTACTAAATCTAATCAAAAGTAGCGTATTTATGACTATATACTTGGCAGGTTATTTATTTATTTATTTATTTTTGTTGATAGTAGAAAAAGATTGAACTTGAATTTGTAAATGTGTTAAGATTCCTTTTTGCAAAGGGATTTATCAAGAACGCAAGGCATTTGTTGTGGTGACTGGATTTCGTGATCGCATTCATAAATTTGGAATATTGGATCTTTAAAATGAGTACAAGTCAATAAAAGAGAATAACAATGGCATGAACGAAGAACAAGACTCTGCTTAAGGAAGTTCCTATCTGTTGATATTAATTGCACTGCATTAGAAATTAGGTCTAATAATTATAGGTTTAATTGGTAATCGGTTGGTAGAAATATCAAATACAGCAAATGCTTCTGACAAATATTGACGAAATAACAATGAGGGTATCAAAAACTGATGACTCTGTCAAGTGCTTTTTCTGAAGCGGTGTCTAAGCAAGAAGAAACAAATGCAAAAGTATATCCTATATGATCTTAATCTCTGATCAAAGTGTACATTAATTGATTCCCTTGCTTTCACCAATTTTCACCAACAGGGTCTTACTTTATGGTGGGCCTATAAAGTGCTAAAAAAGCCATAGGACTGGACAAGAGAAGTATCATTTTCACCGATAAAATTACCACATTGATGTGAACGGGACATGTAAGTATTTGTGTTTGGTGCTAATAATCAACCACATTAAGGAATAAAAAGAAAAAAAAGACAACAGATATTTATCTTAATAATCTTAGATCCCTCAAAAGAAAAGCAATGGGCTTGCCTTTGTAAAAGTCATTGCTCGAATGCACTCCAACTCGAGGTCCCAACAAAGGTAGACCAGAGTCCCTATTGATGGTTTCACATGTTCATAATGGTGGTGGCTCCCCTTCTCTCATGATTCAATTGCTCTAGCAGCTTTCACACACACAGAAAGAAGGGGGAATCTGTGTATGTGAAAGAAAGAAAAAAAAAAGAAAAAAGATGTCAGAGCAATGTCCACTCATCAGTGGTGAGACTAAATCATTTTTCCTCTTCAAATTGAGTAAAAGTGTTCTCTTGGATCCTCCTCAACATAAAGATTACTCAAATATCCAATAGAGCAAATGAACTTTTCTATGATTCTTTTGACTATGCTGACTAAGTTACCCTAGGAATGTTTGACCGCTCGTTGTATATATTATAAATTATATTAATTTCCCTCCTTTAGCTTAAGTATATTGCACCGCTTTTGAATAAAAAAAACACTACAAACTTCAAGTTCCACAAGCATTACTTTAACACATACTTTTAGCATCTCAATCAAAACCGAAACAACTTATTATTTTAAATACAATAGTTAATTAATTACCACATGCACGACGAGCTAGTTATTACTTTTATATGACCACGTAAACTATATAATACAATATGTGACATGACTAAGACTAGCAAGATTCATATAGTTGGTTGATATACATGGGTATTACTATTACTTTACTTAACAAACATTGGGTCCAAAACCCACAAACCCATTGGCTCCATCAACCGAAATCTCAATCCCTTCTTGCTGAATGTTCCCTATGATGGAAAGCCCAGAAGAAGTAGGAGCAAACGCGAAGCAAAAAGTTCCCACGTCATCCACTGGGATCAAAAAGTTCCTAGCTGGCAGGGTCAAAATAGGCCCACCCGAGAAGTAAAACGACACGGTTGGAACCCGAACCGACACAAACCCGAACAAGTCATAACACGTGTCAAAAATGGATACTCCGGAAGCCCGGGGCAGGTTTGTGGTCTGGGCAATAAAATCATCCCGGAAAGCCTCATACGCCGCCGTCGGAAGCCGCGTCACGGCGGTTCCAGTGTCCATAACAACCCCACCATCGCCCAATTCGGATAGTTTAAAAACATCTTCGGATATGGGTACCCGCAATCCTCCAACTCCCAGACCAGAAAGTCCTATGTAATAAAAACTCTGGGCTCTCGGGTTGTGGATCAGGGGAACCCATGCAGCCCCCACGGGCATTGCTTCTCGTCCAAATTCTAATAATCCGGAAGATTGGGTTCCCCTACTGACCAAACAATAGCTAAAGGTGCCACCGGTCTGCCCTCCGAGCTGACCCACGAAGGACATGGGCCCACCTCCGAGGCCCAAAAGACCGGCGGCGCCAACGAACATTCCCTGGTTGTGGTGGCCGCACCCGATGGCCACGTTTCTGATTAGGGTTCGCCCGAACGTGAGTGTCTCGAGGGCGAGTGTGCCTTTGGTGTAGGAACCGTCTCCGTAGGAAACCTCGTAGCGGCACCGCCCCTGGTGGCAGCCGGCGTTGTCGACGTGGCTGCAGACGGTGGAGGCGCAGGAGACGCCGGCGTAGGAGGAGGAATCAGCGGGGTTGAAAACGGGGTCGGATTGGTGGTAGCATTGGGTGCAGGGCTCGCATTGGACCCATATAATGTCGCTGCCTGAGTCGATGACCACGTATTGGTTTCGAGGTGGGCTTCCAACTCCGATTCTCACAAAGTACTCTCCGCTTCCTTGCTCCATGCCGGAAACCACGTCCGACCCGAATGCCTCCGCGGCGTAGGTGGGTTTTCCGGCGGCGAGGCGTCGGAGGAGGGCGGCGACCCTTTTGGTGTCTCGCTGCATTCGTGCATTGAATCGGGTTCGGTGGTCGTGGGAGGTGTTAAAGGTGGGGACTTTGTCCCTGTGAACTAGCTTCAGTTTATATTTTGCTGATGAAGATGATTCGCTGGCAGTGTTGACTTTTTGGTGTTGGGGGTGTTTGGAGGTATGTGTTAGGTTGAGTTTGGTTTCTGTGAGGATTTGTTTGACATTGAGTTGTTGGAAATGTGGGTATGATATTATGTTGTGGGAAGTGGAGGTGGTAAGAAGGAGAGAGAAGAGAAGCAGAACTGTGATCATGGTGTGTTGTTGCTGGTGTGATGATGGGAATGTGTGTAGTGTGGGGAGTGGGAGTGAGGGATTTATTTGGTTGGGTTTTGGGAGTGTGAAGAGGGAAAAAGGGGTTTGTTTACTGTAAAAATAATTGTGTGGAGGAGAAGTTTCTGTTTTTGTAGCTTAGTGTTTGGACTGATTTATTTGAGTTTTAGAGGGTGAGTGGAAAAAAAGGGCATGCATCTCTGACCCTCAGAGTGGTGTTGAGGAGTGAGTGAGTGGTGAGTTACAGCAAGATGGAAAGGTAGTTGGTGGTGGTGGTACCTAATATTTTTGTTAAGGGATCTGATATTGTAAAAATCATGGTTATTAACTTTTGATTCTTTGTATATTCATTGTGCATGTTTGTCTTTACCTACTTTTATTTTTCTCTTTTATTCACCTGCTGTTTGGCTGCTACATTTACATTGTGTGTACTACAAGTGCTCAATGGCCAAATGACCGACCGATAGTGTGCTTGTTTTGCATTTTTTTTTTAACTTTTATTTGAATGTTGTCTTTCATTTACTCATGATGTTATTGTTATCTCTTTAGTACTAAGATTAACTTGTGGCATGGTTTTGGAGAAAAAGGACAGGCCCTTGGAGGGAAAGAAAGGGGCGACCAGATGTGAGTGTCTGTGTGACCCTTTTTTTGGGTCACGCCAACATGATCTGTTTAATAGGAAGAGAAGAAGGATTAGTGAATACTGTTATGTGGGGAAGAAAGTGATCAAGTACATTGGCATTTGGTACTGATTGTATTTGATTACATTAGATTAGATACGGTAAAGTTGCAAGAAATTTCGTAGTCAGAAAAAGAAGGAACGAAGGGTAGGTACACTAACAAAAATTGTCATATATTACACACAAATATGATTTCCAGATATTTTCAAGATAAGAAGAAATTAAGCTTCCAAGTTAATATGCCAGATGTAATGGAAATTAAGTATCCTAAAAGATACTGTTATTAAATCTATTGGCAAAATGAAAAACAAATATATATTATCAAATTATCATGTAATAAGCCGAATTTCAAGCCACATTACTGAAGCTCCATAAATTGTTTACACCAGCTTGCCCATTTGTAGTACGGCACACTATTAAATTGAATTGTTGTACAGTGTACTGTATTTTTAATTTGCAGTAACAGTGCCAGAATGTGAAACTGTATTGTTGGTTGAAGGTGCGTTGATATACAATAGAAGAAATAGGAATTATTAGTTGGGGAATACACAGGTAAGTTTTCCATCAATGATTTGCAAAAAGTAGAAGAAAAAATTGTGGATTCCAAGAATTAATTCATTTGTTGGGCTCTGTTTATGCATCACTTTTATATTACTAGCATTCATGCAGTATCACTGTTCTTTTTCCCCTGTTTGGGGGTTTACTAAGAGGGAATTAGGAGGAACTTAATTACTTTATTGACTAGGATATGCGCCAGCTTTGCAGTTTTGCTTTCAACTTAATATAAAAGACTAAGCCTCTCTTCCTTTCTCTCTTTTCTTCGGTCTCTAATCCAAATATCCAATACGTTCCTTGAGTAGCGTGAAGCGTAAAAAATGAAAGACTTCGATTTTTTTAAAAAAATATTGATTTTATAATATTAGCCTTTTTAATGGAAACTTTCAATGGCCTTTGGGTACAATAATAAAGAAAAAGAACACGAACAAGTCACCCACCAAGTGTGATGCTAGTAAAATAATTCAGATTTCTTTTTTCACGTATCAATTCTTACACTTATTTTATACCTATTTTTATTTTATTTTTCTTTCTCATTACACAATAATTATCACATTTATCACTTTACATTTTTTTAAATAAATCTAATTCAGTTAGTAGAATAATATATGTAATTATTGTAAACCTTCGAATACTATCTTTGATTCTTCGATATAAAAAAATCAAAGCCATGTTAGATTTCCAAACAAAGGTGATGTTCTTTTAATAACCAACCTCTGATTCCATAAAATATAATTTAGTTATTTAGAAAACAATCGCAACTCTCTAGAACCTAGCATAATGCTTCTAAAACGCTTCCCCTCTCCCCCCACTTTTTTGTGGGCAAATTCTAAAATGCTAGTGGATACATAGCCACTGGAAACAGTACCTAATGATTCCATCAAATATTGGCGATGTTGGTGTGGTTAAAGGACATGCACGCGTGATGTGAAGGGCAGTTGGGTAAAGGACAATATATTTGGAAACGAGACACAAAAAAGAGTGAAAGGTGCATATCAGCATATACTATACTACACAAAATGTTTGTTCTACCAGCATATGTATGTGCATGTCCATATATACATGTAAGAATTAATACAATAATTCAATAACATGGATGTTATGACTCTATGTCTATATTAATGTGAGCCTTAAATCAGCACAACCACAATCATGGTCGTTCAGTGGGACAAGTAACCGTGCATTTATCTCTTTAAAGAAGAACTTTGCAATTCGTCAGAGCCCAACACTGAGAAAGTGTTTCAGTGGAATTATGGGACGAAGGGCACAGAAAGATAACAACAACGAATGTAGGTTAATCTTAATTTGTTATAACAAAACTTCTCGGATTTTGATCATTAATGGTCTACACTCCTAAACTCCTTTCCCAAATAAGGATCATTATTAATTTTAAGCTAAGTCTTAATGGATCATATGTGTATATATATATATATATAATATATATATATATATATATATATATAAATTATATTAAAAATAGTGTAATGAATCGCCAAAGTTAATCAATAGGAGAAATTCGCTCTAGGTTTCTGACACCTACCCATATTTTCAAAAAGTCTAGCATACTAGCAAGAGCTTGTCTAGCTTTAAAAAAAAACAATTTCTTTGGTATTATTTGTAAGGTATTGACTAGTTTATTTTACATTATATATATGTTGGTTGAAAAGTGACGTTTCTTTTCTTGCCCAAACCGTGCTTCTATTGCGATCAATTGATAAAATACAAGTTATAATTATATTAAAGTTCACATCACCTTTTTTCCCCTTAATAAGTGGGTTGCTAGTTTAAAAGTAAATTGTTTTCTTTTACACATTTGATATTATTAAAAAAAAAAAAACTCTAAAATGGCGGCTGAGCTCATCCTGGCATGACAATATTTGGCAGCTAATATTGATTGGAGTGTAGGCAACATAGGGTTAGGAACTCGGACAAACTTTTCTCATCCTTTTTCTAATAAAACTTCCTTGCTAAATGGGTTAGGATTAATGAAGCATAAAGTAAATAGTACTATTCAAAATGTTCTTCCACGTGTATCATGACTTTCTTTGAAATTTTATTAATTGAAGTTAGATTAATTTTGTTTTTAACAATTTGGTTAAAACAAAAGATGGAATTGAATTTCAACACCTACTGCTAATGGGAACACCAAGAGCTCCTCCCCTAATGAATTTAAAGTTTTTTTTTTCCAGGATGAGATTTCTAACTCAAAGTTCAGATTTTTCATACAAATTTAATTACAAATTCAAATTCTTCAATAAAAGTTAATTAGTCAACAACACAATTTTCATAAGTTGTCATTGCACGTATATCACTCACTAAGCTTAAACGTTGCGCATGACGCGTCCAAATAATAAACGACGGAACCGTTAGAATTTAATGCTTATTCCTATTGGATTAAGACATAAAGTCCTACTAAAAAAGAAAACCAAATAAACATGTTTCCACTTCTCCCAATTAAAATGTCATAAAGATTTGGTGTCATGATATGGTTAAGTAAACATATGAATGAAAAACAAATAGCGTGACAAAAATTAAAGGGGCAAGAGGGACAAGATACGAAGGATATTCATATGTATTAATGCTTATTAATACGTCATGACCAACCAAGAAGATATTATTGATAAATGCGAGATAATAGTGGGATTGTCACAAACACAATAGAAAACTAATACTCGAGTTTTAGAAACGCACAAGGACATGCACGAGTTCTCAATAATTGAGCCATTATTACTACCTAAAAGTTGCTCTTATATTATAAGAGAACCAGGAATAATTTTCCCTTCTCCTTTTCCTAGTCTGCAGGGTATTATATCTCGTATCTAAATGCATGCATGTAATAGTTGGAGATCAGGTTGCTGTGTGCTCAAGGATTACAGTACATAGAATCAAGTTAATTTTTTTCATGAAAGAGACTAATAATTTACCACTGATTAAAAGTTTAAGTGAGTGAAATGTTTAAAATCGTAAATATATAGTATTTTGCATTAGAATCTTTTCTATTAATTTTATAATTATTTTCTGCTATCTTACAGGTTTGTCTTGTGGTTTTAATTTATATATTAGATAGCAAATCAAAACTTACTTTGCATCATGCATCTTCCTTGAGAGACTCAGCAACCAAAAGCAGGGTACAGAATAAACCACTTAATAATTCGTCTATTTCTGACTGTCGTTATCCAAAATCAATGGAGATTATTCTCTAAAAAGATAGTGTGGTAGTTTTTGTTGGCTTCATTAAGTGGACATAATAAAACCATTACAAAATACTATATTATATAATAATAATAATTTACTTGAATCCCAATCGTGAAATGAAATCACTACAAAATGAATCTCAATCTTGTATCTAGATGCAGTTTATATCAGCTAATTTGAATTAGCATGGTCCCCATTAGATTTCAAGTGCGATCGTACCAGCTGTAATAATGCTTTGTCTAGCCAATGTTCATAAATTCAAACTATAGTTATTAACAATTTCATTATCAAATATTTATTGTTATTTCTCTTTCTCATCAATGTCGGTCTGAATTAACGATAATTTTTTGGAAGCCAATTTCCAAAAAAGTGAAATTTAAAATAACGTACGTCATAAAAACATACGAATCTATAGGATCTATAATAGATTTGTGCTTTGAACAAGTTCACAAACGAAATCATTAAGCTGGAGGTCGATATTTGTTTGTTAACAATGGAAAAAGAACATATATGTGAATGCAAAGATAAAAGATTAACAAAAGAAGGGTTTCCACTTTCCAGTGCCATGCATATATAGAGCCAAATCAAAGTTCAACACTTGAAATTTCATATACATTTTCGCAGCTTCTATACGATAATAATTATTGCTCCAATTACGTGTGATAGATTTGATGACATACACGTATGTATATATTGTTAATTCAAAAAACATAACGTTATCCCTCAGGTTTCAGAGTCATCTTCCAATCGATTATTAGATGGCAGAACTCACTGAATGGCGCTTAGAGTTCATTGGATAAATAAAAGGAATTTGATAGCCATGATTAATAAAACCTAAAAATCATACCAAAATCTGATCAAATAAAATATGATCACGTGTTCTTATATTATAATTTTGAATTCTAATTTTGTAGAATAAGGCCCATGTTTTTCTTCTCAATTAATCTACTCTTTACCCTCTCTTTCCTATTACATCGCAATTGATATCCATATACTTCCTAGGCCTCTTTCTTTTTATCTTTCATTTAAAGTTATTTTGTAAATGCTAAAAAATGTAAAAAGAATTCTTTATTCCAATAAAATAGTCGTAGGATTTTCTACTTTATCCTTTTTCTTCCATCCCACATGAAATAAACGTGTAAATTAATTAAATATTAAGAAAGAAATAAAAGTATAATTAATAAAAGAGTAATTAATGTGATCTTATATTTTATGAATAACAAATAAATAGAAATATTTTTTTTCCAAAAATCCTATGGTTGAAAAGAAACAGATAAAATACAATTTATGAGGATGAGATTATTCGACCCATTGCAGATATTAATTGTGGGTGTTCATATCATCCTTGGCGCATATTCCTTTAAAAAATATGATTATTTACGTTTTACCTTCACCTTCGTACATTAAAATATGCGACCATTGAGTTGCAACTTTGTACTTAAAAAAAAGATGGTGTGATCCACTCTTATCCCATATTTATCTAGTCTAGAGTCGAGTTTGGATTCCCAGATTTGGTCCTAACAATTTTTTTGGCCAAGTAGGAATACAAGCATTTTATAAAACAATACTTTAAGTGATGTCTAAAAAAATGCTACATATTATTAAAAAATATATTTATTAAAGATCAAACAGATTCGCAAAAATAATTTAAAAACATATCAACAAAACTTCACTTTTAATTCAACAAAAATAGCTTATCACTTTTTAGTTACTAGCTAAGTTTTAAATTTTCAACTAAATTTTACAACTTTTAATTACTTTTACCAAACATAATCATAATATAAATTAATGCGAATTTCCATATAATTCAATGATGGTTGATTTTCTTAATTAAATGTGAAGTTTATATTTGCCTATTCTATAAATCAAGTAAAAGTGGAAATGCCTGCTTTGATTTCCTAGCGAAGAAAGACAACTCCTCGGACTATGGCTGTCATATCTTACAAGCTGCCCCTGGCCCTGCTGATATGTTTTTCTTTGTTACTGACGGATGATCAAGGAATGCATCATGTTAGAAGCTAGTTCTTTGTCTCCGTCCTTTGTTTTTTTCTGACTCAAAAAAAGATCAAGTAACAGTTCTAATAGGTCACTGTTTATAATTCTTATTTTAATATATTTGAATTGTTTTTAGAATTATATTACTCGATCATGGATTAAATAATGCCATTTTTTCATTAAGTGATTCCACAAAATAGTAAAAACACCAGTTTATATCTAGTAATTTAGTTGCACGCAGTTGTTAAAAGAATAAGATTAAATTTGGTGCCTGAATTTTAATAAATCCAACTACTTGAATTTACTTTTCTCTATTCCTTACTGATTCAAATTCCCCTTGTAACTAACAAATCAATTATAAAACTTTTAGTCAATAGAAAGGGGCCGTATGAGAATGGGTTCAATTGGTTGATCCACTTACAGCTCTCGTTAGTTGCTCCATAACATACTCCATCAAGGAATGTTGTCAGACACTTTCACATAACAGACACTTTGACATATGATTGACCTCCTGTACTGCAATGTTAGGGAATGTTGTCAGAGTGCAAAAAAAATTACATTAACAAGCATAAGGGTAAAAGGACACTGTTCAGACTCACGCATATACAATTTCAATATTCAGATTCCGGTGATTTCCTTGGCTTTGTGATAATGTTACTTTTCCTTCAATAAGTTGATCTTGTTCCAGTTCTATTGGCTCATAAAAGTATATCAAGGTCTGCAAAACACAATTATTAAACTAAGACCAGAATGATATAAAAAGAAGATGCAACTTGGAGCATGTGATAGTATAGACATTCAACATATACCAGTAGTCCAGCATAGTAAATAACCATAATGGATGTCAACCTAGCACAAAGAAAATCAAGACAGAAGGGAAATTATACCAAACATAAGATGCACTCCCCCTCCAGGTAGAAGACAAATTATGGTTGAATTATCCTTGCTTACTCACCCTATGAACCGGATGGTCAGTTGACTATATTATATTCATTACACTATCCATTAACTCATCATCCATCACCCATCATTTACAAGAAAGTAACCGGTTTCAGATATCTTATCATATCCATTTGTCTTTAAATATGCTTAAGATAAGAACTGTACAAATATTTGAATGTACGCATCTCTTGAACAATGAAACTAGGCCTGCATATTGGAAATGGAAGTTGAAAATATTAACCGCACCTGTTGCCAATGTGTTGGCAGGGCTTCAGGTGCAGTGGACAGGAGCAGTGTAGGGTCTCTCAAATTTTGTCTCTGACTACCCACTGGATGATCGTCAACAAGTGAAGTTGATAAGTGAAAACTTATTGGCTCTGGTGATAGCCCAGTAAATTCAACATCAAACCAAAATGCAAAACCATGTAGCGGTGCTGGAAAAAACAGAAAATATGCATCAAGAATTACCAAGATATTACAGGCATGAGAAAGTGAAGAATTATTTAGTAAATTGGTAGAGATACTAAAACAAAAAAAATATTTGAAGGCTTTACAGCTGTGTCATGAACAAAAGGAAGTTGACAAGTGAAGGACTTAATTTAAAGAGTAAAGTGAGGAGTTATTTGATTGAAAAAATCAATTGTCGGATCACGATTAAATGCATACAAATGTTTAATAAAATACGTTGCTATTTAAATCTCTCAAGTCTCAACCTTTGATTTTCTAATCAATGGGTATAACTTTCACTTTAGTCTCTAAAGGAGTAAAATCAGAACAAGGCAATCAGGGTTGGACCCACAGAATTTGAGATGAGCAAGGGGAAGAGGAAAAACTAGCATCATTGATCTGAACAAAGGAGAGGTGGCACGTTAGCTGTAAACAGAAATTGTAGCAACAAGATTCAAAAGGTATATACTAAATACTAAATACATACGCTAGTGAAATGGAAGGGAAAGCAAAAGAAAGTTACCTTTCACCAATGAATTGAACTTAAACCTTGTTGTTATAGATTCTAGCTCAGGAATGGTAACAGAATAACAGTTCACACATTTCACCTGTAATGTAAAATATTAACTACTTCAAAATGAGAGTGGAGAGAAAACTATATAGAAGAGAAGTAATAAACACAAAGATCACAAGTACCCTAATTATATCTTGGATTATCCTTTAAGATTAGTTTTCCTATTTCCTCGTTATCTCTTAGGGCAGGTCACCATATTTGCTTGACTCATGATTTGTTTCCTATTTAGTTAAGATTAGCATTAGTACAAATAAGGGTTAGTGCTGTAAGATATATGAAATTATGAATGTGCCATCACATTGTAATACATCATAATATTCAACATAATATTATTCAGTTTCCCTTCTCTTCTTTCTGTTGACTAAAACCCTATGATTTCAACAAGATATCAATACGATACCATCTTTTGTGGCCTGTCATGTCACACTACTCCATTGTTAAGTTCCCTTAACTACTTTATTTTCATAATTCTTCATTCGAATTGATTGTCTTAACACCCATGTTTCTTCTCCGGGTTCTGGTTGGTCAACCATTGCTGTGTCCTTTCAACAGTCCTTGGTTATGTTCTTCATTCTAGTCATCTCTTTCAACGGATTCATCCATTGCCATACAATCTCAAACGTGTCTTAACACCCATATTTCTCTCTGGATTGAGTTGGTTCTGATCTCCTCCACCATTCATTTTAGTGGAGTGTTTTATACTGCAGATCCTAAAGAAGCGGCCAGTTGACCTAACTGAGCTAGTGTTATTTCAATGGTTTGATGGTAACAACCTGGTTTAGAGGCCAATAACAGATCCAAGAGTTACCCCACTAGGAGGGATTAAGATATGAAAACCATTCATGGACCTCCAAATCAGTGATGTTTTTAAATTGGACCGAAGAAGGCACAAGTTCAAAGGTCCAATAGTAATTGAACTTGTGATAAAATATAGCATAAAATCTTAAAAATTAAGTACAGTGAAATTTCAAATGAGCATAATGCTACACCATATTACATATCCTGAGAAATATAAAAAAGAAATAGTGAAAGGCCAAATAAATAATCATTCAGAAAAGACCACTTGAAGTAAAACTAGTAAAGGATACTCATTATGTCAGAGCTTCAAGGTTTCACATTGGACAGTAAGCGAAATGTACAAGAACTCCATCCATTCCTTTTTATCTGTCTTCTAAGTTTCTATGTAGAAACTAGAAACCAAGAAATGCAATAAAATTTTTCTTGATCCTAATAAAATAGTTGTGGTGTTTCCTATTTTATCCTTTTTCATTTCTACTCTACAATAAATGCATATGTATAAAATTAATTAAATATTAACTGGAAAGTAAGGGTATAATTGACAAAAGAGTAATTAATGTTATCTTAAACTTTGAAACGATACATAAATAGAAACAAATTTTTTCCAAAAATCCGACAATTAAAAAGGAATGGAGATAAGATCATAAAGGAGACTATACTTGCTAGTTAAACATTTGAGGACCTTTGTAGGTTGAGATTGGGTTTTTTTGGCCAAAAAAAGAAATCGGTTGGGTTAAATTTTTTTCTTAAAAAAAGGTTGAAACCAATAAGCTACTGGTTTTGTTGGTGTTATTAGTTTGGTTAGTTTTTCAACAGTTATTCACTCCTCTGGTTTTATGGGGTTGAATGGAACCAGATAGACCAGTTCATTGGTTTTCCAGTCAAACCACATGGTCTGGTTTGGCTTTTCAACCTACCTAAATTAGTGTGAAGACAGTGAAGTCATTATAGAACATACTTTCATGTCACTTCAAAGGGTATAAAGCATTAATTTAACCAACCTTTTGGTCCTATTTCAGCACTAAATTTCAGATCATACTCACAAGCAGATAATAATGTGTGTATATCCTACAGACTCTGTAGTGTGTACAGTTCAGCATCTGAAAGTTGAAAACTGAAGTAAAAAATCAATGAATGGAAGTAACATTAGTGGACTCACCACTTGTGGCCATGCCAAAACATTTTCACTAGTAATTGTCTCCACAGAAGGTCCCACGAATGCACACTGTTTTGCTAATGGTATCATGGCAGACACTGCAACAAAAACTAGGGTATGCTAACTTTGCCCATGGTATCAATATAGTTCAACTGTATGATTTCATTAGAGAAACAAGTTTAAAAATTAAAAATAAAAAATCTAAAAAGGGTATTGAAAATGTTTCATGGTTGTCACTCGAAAAAAGGAAAATTTAGTTACAAAAGCAGCAGACAAACAGTTGGTCTATAATAAATAAATGAAATGTTGCACGAAAGATAAGATAATGTAGTACTGATTCCTAAACCAGATTATATTATATTTATAATCATTATAAAGAGCCATTAATAAAGACAGTAAATAAACAGATCATACCATGCATTGTATATTTGTATGTCTGTATGAAGCACAATATAAATGTGGACATCAACAAAACTAGCTACAAAGTAGTGTACTCACTATTAATTCCATAAACACTTTGCCAGAAGTCAATGCTTTCCCGGTATCTTTTTGCATGTGTAAAAGGAGCCATGTACAACTACAAAAGAGAATACTAAGAGATAAGTATTATCTGGTACAAAATATAATGAATTCAGTAACTGATAATTTCCCAATCACATTGAAGCACAGGCTTTATGTTAAATACAATTAACAAAATTAACTCAAATTAGAAGTAAAAAGATTACACTTTGGCAAGCCATTAGTCAGAAAGAACAACCTCAAAGGGTTTTTCACTACAAACTATTAAAAAAAAAAATAGACAGAAATAAATGTACTGTTTCCGCCTTTCAAAAAAAAATGTACCGTTGCCTTTGAAGGAAGAACTAGACCTCCAGGTTTGAGCCAGCGATCTCTGGCAGTAATAACACTTCCAAGCATACTCTGCAAGTAAAAGGCAAGTCTTCAAACCAATATAAATTATAAAGCCAAATGTATTCTGAAAAGGTGGGAAGTGGGAAAGTAAAGGTCAATTTCACCTCAACAAAAAAAAAAGGTCATGCCATTTTCTCACTTTACGTTCAATGTTCAATAGGATTTGAGGCTTTCATTGTATTGATGCTTGGTTTCTACTTTGCTTTAGACCATAGGATCCAATTAAAAGTTTTTAAGTCCTTTTCACTTAAAAGTTTGTAAACACAGAACCAAGTTGCAAGTCTTTCTAAATATTTTTTTTTCTTCCTATTTAGAGACAACATTTTTTTTGTTTCAATTAATTTGAATATTTAACTGATTTATTCAACATTGAACTATAAAAAAATGTATTTACTCAATCAACCACAAGAATTCTAATAAGCACCTCACATAGAAGCATATAACCCATCCATTCTGAAATTATAACATCAACCTTTTCACTGATTTCAACATCCTGCAGGCACCATAACTAGGTAAATATGTGACGAACGAAAGAGCCAGTTACTAATAGCAAATATACAAATTGATCAGAAAACAATATAAATTGAACAAAAAGCATAATTATTGTGGAGAAATTTGATTAGAGAGGAAAGAGAAGATACAATAACAGGTGGATGCATCCTATTAACCAGTCATCAACAACATCTTTAACCCAAGTTCATCCTATTAACCAGTGAAACAGGGAAACTGTTAGGATCTAATTGCAAGGCATGGGACTTGAGTTCCACAGTGAAAGTATGAGATTCTAGTGTGAAGTTTAAAGGCCTTAGGCTCCCTAACAATGGCTAGCTTTTTGTGGCGTGGATCTCTCAAGGTTCTTATCAATTGGTATCAAAACTTTCCACCCTATCTCTGTGTTGGCCCAAGACTAGTTGAAGGGCTAGTGCACAACCAGCCCCAAAGGCTAGGGAGCATGGTGAGATGTTAGGATCCAATTATAAGGTATAGGACTTGAGTCCCAAATTGGAAGTATGGGATTGTAGTGTGGCCTTAACTCTCTAATTACAACTGTTAGCTTTTATTAGAAACTCAACATGGTTAAAAAATGATCACAAGAACATCTCCTATGCTCACACACCTTGAATATGCAAGGATATTAATGCCCCAAAAACTCTTCTTATTTCTTTCTCTTGAATTTGAGCTAGGCCTAAATCAACCCCAAAAGCTACCAAATGAGGTGAGGATTGTCCAAGCCTTTATAAGCTCTATTTGACCATATCTATATTCGATGTAGGATCTCAATAAACCCAGATTTTCACTATGCACAAACGAAACTACCAAAGCTTTCCTAAGTGGACTTGGAATCCTAATGCAGATAAAGGTTATTGCTCTTGCTGGCTTAAGAGAGCAGTGCTACATACATCTCTGGAACAAGAGCCACGACTCTGTCATGCTCAACCAAATTCTCCTCTGGGTTCAGGCATAAGCTGCTATAGAGCACCAACCAGCCCAATTAGGCATTGGCAGAAACTGTCCCATCACCTTAATTCCCCCAATTGGGTCACAAGCTGGCTCTTAGGTAAGGATTATCCAAACCTTTATAAGCTTTACTTTGGCCGTAATGTAAGATCTCAACACTTTAAATTAATAATCACCTAGTGGCCATTCTAGATGCACATGATTGGAGATGTTGGGTGAGACTTCATTATGCAATCATTTGAACATCAAAAACTGTAATATAATTCACTGATTCAAGGGGAAAATATCTCGGAATCTAATGTTGCATCACATATCTAAATGATTTGGTCATTCTATTTTTTGAAAACCAAGTCAATATTTAAACACCGATATAAAAAAATCAATATTTAAACCATCATAATATAAAATTGAAAGTTATAGTACCTCTTTCAAAGAGTAAAATATGCTGGTCAGAGTAGCCTACCTCAACTCGTCCGTGCAATACCGTGATAATGTTTAAAAGATTGTTAGCTTCAACAACACGGATTGTCTGCTTGCAACAAGGAAAAAGTCAATTGAAACCAAGAGCTCAAGCTCTAAAATGTAGACTATAAAGAGCATAATAGATTGATTACATCACAAATATATTAGCTTGTAGTGCCAAAAGTGTAAGAGAGAAAAAAATCGTGGGCATCCACCTAATAGCTCGAACTTTTAGGAGAGTTGCTCTTCAACAAGGTATTACGACCTTTATGACCATGTGGTTAGGAGTTTGATGCATGCAGCCCAAAATTTTCAAAACATTTAAATTTCAGCACAAGGTATGGTAGACCTGTGCATTGTTCACACTCTAAGCGTTCTTGCGATAAGGGGCATGTGAGATACAAAACCATTATTTTGCTTTCACCAAATAGTTTAAATTCTAAAGAGAGTTGATTTTTGACATTGTACTTACAATGTTCCAAAAAAAAACGAGGACCACATTTCTGTAACGGTAAACTAATCAACAACACAAGCAAAATAAGCAATGAGAACTGTCTTGAACAATTTACCTGGAGGGCAATGTTACTTGCTTCAACTGCATACACCTGGCAAGACAAAACTTCACAATGTCATGAACGCAGGACAACAATTGCAATTTTTAAGAAGTATTAAATCAAAATCATCCATAGAATTTAAAAATAAATGGGATGTGTTGACAGAAGAAGAATGGACAGCTCCGGATTATTTAATTGATAAAAGGAATGTGTTGAATTTAGAGGGAATGGGATGGAATTGTTTTTTCCAAAGTAGTCTCTACGTAGAAGATCCATATATATATATATATGAAAATGTTAACAAGTGTCCTCAGGGGATTAGTTAAGAAATTTAAAGTAGAAATATTTTTATTGGAAGGCGAAAAATTATGCTGCTCATGATTTTTTTAATGTTATCCTATAATTTACACAATATAAATACTTTCTCTAGTTACTTAACCAATAATAATCCTAAGAGAAATGGTTAGCAATACCTATATATAGAGAGAGACTAAGTGGATACTATTTCCTAGGCTAAGAATAAGAGAGTGCTATTTCCTAGAGAGTAATTCCTATGAACACTAATGCATTTAACATGTGATACATGTATATGTTAATACGAAGTAGCATTGGTTTTACAGTAATAAAAGAGTAATTAATCACTCACACACACGTCAACTAAATGAATGTTGTCAATGTGAAGTGCAAGAGCTTACCCGGCTTGCACCAGCCTGAGCACAAAATATAGCAAGGATGCCAGTGCCGCATCCAACATCAAGTACAACCTGACGAGATAACCCATAGGGAAAAAAATAGAGCCAAAAAAATAATAATTTAAAAATCAAGTTCTGAAGTTAGCTTAATTACTTTGCCTCTAATAAAATCCTTATGACGCATTATTGCATTCTTATAAGCATCGGTCCGCACACGATCCTGTACCAAGCAGGGTGGCAAAAAAGGAAACAGAAGATATAAAAAAAAATGTGATATCAGCATTCCCTCCAACTGAAAAAAAAACTTGAAAACACAACTTAAATAGAAAGAAGGGCGGGTACTAAACTACTAATCAATAAATCTTCCAAAGGATCAGAAACATTTAAAAAAAAGTAATAAAACAATATTTCTTTATTTATTTTTATAATAACTAGTAAATATTAACTTAATATGGAATTTTTTTTAAAATAATAATTTATTTTAAAAAAATCTCATAATTTTTTTTTTAAAAAAAAAGTCTAAAAAAGAACTATATTAAACACGCACTAAAATGATAGATACAATTTTATTTATAATATATAATTTTTTAATTGTGAAAAAAATGGATATCCTTCGCTCAATGATGTATCGAGAACGAATGCAAGAATGAAGAAACCACAAAATCCAGCGTTTCATACTCAAGAATGCATCGAAAATAAAAAAGAAACAAAGAAAAAGAGAGACAATGCAAGATAAAAGAATTTTTTTTTGGAAGAAACGAGATAGAGAGAAAGAGAACCTTGATCATCTCTTCGTGAACGTCAATGTGAGCATACCAGTTGAAATAGAACTGGTCAGAGTCTGTAAGAACAGTCCCACGCGTTGGCAATTGTTCTTCTTCTTGTTGTGGCTGAACCCCAACACCGGCAGTGAAACAAATACCGGAGCTCCGTGGCCTTCTGCGGCGCTCCGGGAGAGGCATTCCGGGTGGCGCGTCAGTCTGCTTCTCCGGCTGCTGCATTTTCTGGCGTCGGAGTAACTGAAATCGAAGGAGGTTGCTGCACAGACTACACTGCGGCAACCCCGCGTACGTTAGCGCTCTGTTGTTGTTAAGCGAACGGACACTCTCTTCTCTTCTCCTTTTTTAATTCTGATTTTCCCACCTCAAACTATCTATGCTTTTCCATGTGTAACAGACTAATGGCTAGCACTGGGCTGAAACAATTATAAATCTTATTTCTGGTTTTTTTTCCCAATGTTTTTTTTTTCCATGTGTACGATTGCTTTTTTTTTTTTAAATAATAATTGGTCGCTAAAACTTTGATCCCTAATTTCGATCTCTACTTTCAGTCGCTAACACTTTTTTGACAAAATTTTTTATTTTTACGACCACAAAATCTATAGCAAAGTTTTAACAACTGAATTAAAGATCGAAATTAGTGACCAAATTTTCAAAGACCAATGATTATTTTATTATTTAAAAAAAGGAGTCATGCTATGTGACATGACTTACCGAGAAATGATAATTTTTTTACAACTACCCCCATTTGCTAAATAAATAAAAAGAACCCCTAATGGTTTCTTTTATTATAGATATTTTACTATAAAATATAATAAAAAAAGCTATTTTATTATTTAATACCAATCAACATCAACATTAACATTATCTTTAACTCAAGTTAATTAGGATCGTTGATAAATGAACCGAATAATTGATCACAAATAAGATAAAGAAAGAGAAAGAGAGGGGGGAAGAAAAATGAGAAATAAGACAAAAATAATGAAAAAATAAGCTAAAAGAAAAGAAAAGTGAAAGAAGAAGAGAGAAAATGAAGAAGAAAATAACTAAAAAAAGGAACAACAAAAACATAGATATACTAATGAGTTTAACCTTCCACCAAATTTATAACTTTTCTTCACTCCGTCCTAAGACCTAAGGTACACCGTCCGCCAATCTATATTTCACTCCATTAGATCTTGTTTACTATTTTTAACATGCCCAAATCACAACAATCTATGCTTTCTCATATTTTCATTCACTTCGAATATCTTTATTTATTATCTTATCCATATTCGTATAATCACATATCTACCTTAACATCCTCATATCTGTTACCCCTATTTTATGCTCATGTTATGTGTTGGCCAACATTTCGCTACATATAATATTGATAGTCTTACAATTATTTTATAAAATTTTTCTTTTAACTTAAAAGAGAATTTTGTGATCATACAAAAACTCATATACACTCTACCATTTCATCCACCCTGCTATTATTCTATTATTTAATAACAATACTAAACATAATTTATTGACTGATTATCTTACATTTTTTTGGTTTTTTTACCTCTTATTTAATAAAAATCATTAATTAATGGATTGTGATAATGATATATATATATATATATATATAATTATTTAATTAATGTTTCTTAAAATTCAGGAATTTTTTTAATGTCTTTAAAATTATGCCTATTCACCCCATCACTTTTAAAAAAGTTTCGTATAAATATATAAAATGTATATTTGGTCTTTCTTAATTTTATTTTATATATTTAAATTTTTTATCTTTAATTTTTCACTTCTTTTATGAAATAATTATTAATTTTACTTTTAAATAGATTGCTCCTCGACTTTGAGTCATAGATGTTAGATATATCATTGCCTACTTCCTTCAAAATAGTACAAAAACTATAAGAAAAAAGGAAATCAAGACTTATCTTGAATGAGAAACCTATTAAAAAACGAAACTCAATTTCTTTTAATATACTTATACACATACTTAACATAAAATTTAATAAAACAAAAGCATTTTTTAAACTTATTTAATTTTCTATGCTTATTTATACAATAAAAATATAAAGATAAACACAGCCATTTTTTTATGTTTTTAACTTTATTCTTTTACCATTTTTATTTTCTTCAAAGGTACAATAATTTGAAAGAAAAAAAACAGAAAGTAATCTAGAGACTCTACTTAAACGAAAAGCATATTAAATAAAATTCAGACACTTTTTGGATACTTGTACACATCTTAGCATGAAAATTAATAAAATAAAACATTTTCTTAAAGTTATTTCATTTTTTATGCCTGTTTATATTATAAAAAAAAATAAAAATAAGAACAACATATCTTATATTTGTAGCTTTATTCTTTTACGGTTTTGCCATTCTTTACTTCCTTTAAAAGTAAACCAAAACTGTAAGAAGAAAATGAACCAAATTAAATTGGTGTTTAATGAGAAATCTATTAATTCAAACTCACCATATGAGCAGGACATACATACCACTAGTTTGACAGACACACTAAAAAAGAGCTTTGCAACATACTACACTATAAAATAAATTTGAGTTCAGTTCAAGATTGAAAATAAATGCTCTCCCAATTTTTATTTTATTTTATATATAAAACCAAGCTTTTTTAACTTCACTAAGCACATGTGAATGTGCTACACTCCCTTTAGCTTTAGGCCTATAGACTGAGTCATTACTTCATTACCCATTTTATGATTTCTAGTTCTACTATGTAACATATCCCTGCCTACGCCATTCAAGATGGATCAACAGTTTCTCATAATCAGGAAGGTTTTCTTTAATCACAGGAACTTGCTTGAAATTTTGAGTCCACGCATGCAACCGAGGAAATTTGTTTGGCTCAATCAATTTCATCCCCACAATTTCTTCCAAGCCTTCTAACCAATGACTTAGACATCCGTGAGCTATATCCACCATTCCAATATTGTTGCCTCCAAAGAACTTCTTGTCTCCAAGGCCTTGCTCTTCCATTACCATGATAGTTTCTTCTGCCTTTTTCTTTGCACTTGCTCTTTCTTGTTCATCTTTAGAGGGTCGAAGAAACAAATCGGTAATAGAAGCAATCTAGAAAATCAAAAGGAACACAGCCATTCAAGAGGAGATAATTAGAACTCAATTTAGATAATGAATGATCTACTATGATGGCAATTAATTTGTAAAATGAAAAATAATTTAGTTTTTATACTAGTACATTATCAATGAAATTTTTATCTTATTAAACTGTTTTTTTAATTTTATCACAATATTGGTACATAGTATCTATGTATTTGCTGTTCACAAATCTGAGACCTGATTTAAAGGAATCAAGTTCAATACAATTCAACCAGCAACAACTTTGTCACTATAAATTTTTATATATGTTTAATTTAGGGGGGAAAAAATGAAGGTTAAGTAGAAAAGATTACCGAATCCTCTCCAAATTTAATCCAAAAGCGAGCCAAGGCCCTCTCATGGTTGTCTTTTGGCAGCAATGGATGGTTCTCTGGCCACGTGTCTTCTATGTATTCAAGAATGACAAGAGACTCTGCAATGGCTTTGCCTCCATGAATAAGCACAGGGACTTTCTTGTAAACTGGATTGGATTGAAGAAGTAGCTCACCTTTGTTGAACCTATCAACCTCTATGTACTCATAACTAATGTTCTTCAACTTTAGGGCCCATATCACTCTATGAACGAAAGGGCTAGACCAAAATCCAAGTACTTTCACGTCTCCCATTGTTGCTTTGCAAATTGTGATGAACAAGATGGAACTTTACTTTATAATAATGAGATGGATCTTATCTTGGACAAAGTCGTGGGCGGTGATTCCAAACCTTTCCACATGACAAGTTATAAAATGTTTTATAACTTCAATTACAATTTATCATCGATGATAAATAGGCATTGAATTCAAGATGAATAGTAAACTTTTCTAATATGTTTTTTTAAGATTGTTTTTTATTTAAAAAAATGATATGTTTATCTTATAAAGATTATTTAGTGTGTCATGAAATATATTTTGATAAATATTCATTTTTTTATCTATATAATGCTTTAAGTGATGATGTGATAATTTATAATTATCACATGTGATTCACATAATAATAATAACGTAGATGACACTTCATAATAATTAATTGAATATTAATTGAAAATATTACATAGATTAATTTGTCATATATTTTACATATTAAGAAATTCAATTTAAATTTTTATTTTTTAGAAATCTAACTATCTGTTTGTCAATAATGTATTTATCCAATATGTTTATATTTAGAATAATATATTGATAATACTAGTGTATTATTTATATCATTATTCGATTTTCGTTCCTTTTTCTCTATTCTAGTTAGCCGTCTACAAATTGATAAAAGATGCGCCAACTGTCATAAAACCATTCCCCTTTTATACATGATTGTTCTTTTAGGATTTGTTGTCTTCTATCTAGTTTTTCACTTACGTATTAGTATAACCTAACTTCGTTAATGACAATACCTCTTTTGCACATCAAAATAGTATAATTTTTTAGTACGTGGGTTCTACAATAAATGTTTGTCTCTATTTAACTAATTTTATTCCCCGAAAAAAAGATAAAAAAAAGTATTGCGTCGTTTACACAATTAACATGATTTTAAACACAATTTTATTAGTGAATAGTTTTGTTTAAATATTATACAAATATACAAATCTCACTTGTTATTTAGTGAATTTTATTGGAATTTTCAATTTGGACGAAATAAACCAGGCCTGCCCAACTATTTTTGGAAGTTGCTATTCTCAACTCCACTTTTGCTTTACATCCCCACATGTTTTAAAAAAACTGTTCTTGAAATACTCTTGTTTGTACAGAGAAAACATGTTTGCATTGAGTAAGAAGGGGTGAAAAAAATATACAACCGGGAAATATGTTTACTTTTCTCCTTAAAGATTGTTATTAATTATAAAACTTTATTTTTTAATTTTTCTTGAATTAATTATGATCTTAATGAGGACACACATTATTTATTTTTAATAGTAATAAAATTAATTCCTTTAAAAAATAGTTATAAAATTAATTATGATGTAATTATCTTTTTAATTAAACTTGAATTAATGATGACACAAATTACTCTTTTTAATTGTAATCAAATTAATAATGATACAAATTTGTTTTAGAGTTAATTCAATTATTATTAATAAAATTAATTCATATGATAATTAATTCGATTATTTTCACAAATGGTAACTTCTATCTAATTAAATCAATTTCAATTAAAAAAGATAAATTATATCTTAAATAATTTAAATTTAATTTTAAAAAGATAATTTCAATGTGTTCGAATTGAATTGATGAGAATGGCTTTTAAGCCTCATCAATTTCAAAAGAAAGGAAGGTATATATATCAATTACCTTAAAAGAGAATGGCTTTTAAGCCTCAACCCACACACATGACACAACCCCAAAAAACGGGTCCGGTCAGGGTTTAGGTGGGTTAGCCCATACAACATGCCAACCCAACACTAAACAGCTCAATTTCCATGCTTTTCCTTAGTTTACTTATCACGCTCACGCACCTGAGTGTCTGATATTGAATTTGCAAATTCATCTTAGAACCCTAATCCCCAACAAATCATTCCATCATCCGGGTGCAAGAGGGAATGATAAAAGAGGCAAGCAGCACCGAATTATTGCCAAATTGAGGCCTCCAAGACTCCAAATTCCTTCAGGTTATTATCTCTTTCGTGCTCTTCAAAGGCCTTTATCTCTTTAATTTTCTCAATTTCTGGTGTTTCTTTAATTCTCTGTTTCTTTTTTCTAAATGGGTATTCGAGTTTTCCTTTGGTGCAGATTTTCTCCTTCTTGATAATTTGGGTAGATTCTGGGATTTTCCTTTCTTTTGGTTATTGCCCAGGGTAATAACTGCAACTTCTGACCTAGCTGGAAAACCTATGTATTGTTCAGTTACACCGATGTGTTTGTTTCTATAGAGTGAGGGGTCATGAATAATAGTTATAATGATTAGTTGAGATTTTAACAATTTCCCAGTTTGTTATATATGTTCAAGTATTTTGCACATTCTCAATAAGTGATTATAATGTTGTTTACCCTCAGTGTTATCAATGGTGGAAGGCCAAAATTCCGCCACATAAACATGCCTATGGCGCTGCCATAGTGGGCCTCCCTCCGCTAATTTCCCAGGGTGGTTGGCAAAAAACCCGCCAATGATGGCCATGGCACCGCCATTTAACAACAATTTTATCCTCTAAAGTGAGCCCTTAGTTAGTGGACCAAAATCTTGCATTTGGCTCCTTTAAACCAAGAAGATGCGCTTTAGAGGATAAAGTGTAATGGTAACCATGATAAAAAAAAAGCATTAATGGTTGAGAAGGGTGATTAAATCAAATACATGTATAAAAAATTCTCAAGTTAGTTGCAATTTGATTTTCCTAATATGAGTGTGCCAGTTAGTGAAGTTCTTTTTAGTTGATTACAATTTTCTGCATTGATTTAAATTAAATTGGAATCATACACACAATTAATGCTTCACTTTGTGTCAAACTTCAGTGAATAATCTGGGTGAAATGAGCAAGTATGGCTTGAACCTTAGGCCGGCTAAGCCAAAGAAGCAGCCACCAAGACCTTCCCTCGCCACCCCTTTTGGCTTTAATGAAGATGATGAGAATGATATTGAGAGAGAAATTGCTCTCCAGGCTAGCAAGAATAAACGTCTCAAGGAAGTATGTCATCTCGCTGTAATAGTTTCCTTGGTGTTTGATACTTTTAAACCAGTGTTTATTATTGTGACTATTGTATTTTGTTTGTTTATGTTATGATCTCACTTTCCATTTGGTTTTTCCTATTTTAAGGTCGAGGAGCAGCAAAAGAAAGCCTTGGAGGAAGATCCATCTGTATTTGATTATGATGGAGTCTATGACCAAATGAAAGAGAAAGTTGCCCGTCCATTGGTACAAGATCGTGAAGAGAGAAAGGTATGGTTGCAGTTCGAATAATCTTTTCTTCATTACAATCAAACAACCATTGCGTTATTTTTACAACTCTATAGAATCTTATAATGAGAAACTGAGAATCTCTGCCAACTTGCATCATAATTATGATGACTCTGGTGATTATCAACATATAGATACACTGGTACCTTTCTTTTCTTTTGGATAAAAATTTCCTTTCATTTATTTAAAATTTAAAATAGTTGGTTTGTACTAAGATAGCGATGAAGTCCTTTTACATTTTGTTATCAGATAACATTCTGTTGGGTTGTCTTCGATATATCATGAGTAATCTATGTGTTTTATATTACAAAAATTTGCAAGTACCCTTTTGTTGTTTTGGTAGGGTAGTGACATATGTCATAGGACATGGCAGATGACACAATGACACAGAAAAATCCTAGATATAAGGAGGCATATATACAGATGATAGATAGGTATATCATCAAGTAGAGCATATGGAAACATAATTAAAATAGTCATGATGTGTTAAAGTATCTATATATAGAAATTATGAGATTTTAAGATTTAATACTATCACATTTCCAAGAGTACTGTATAAAGGTGTTAGTTTCAATCTGGGTATTGGTGTTTGACATGTATAGACACAGCATCTCTCAAGGTGTGGAAGCTCCATTGTCAATGCATTGTTAGAATAGTGAAAATGTTGAGGGTTTGAAATAGACTATGTGCTTATTCCTTTTTAATATCTTGTTCAAATTTTATTTTCTTGTTTTACTTTTGTGAGAGCTAGTGTTGAAATTTGTTCATTTTGGGTTATTTGCTAAATGACATTGGTACTCATCATCAACCTGTAATCTTTGCAATGCAGCCAAAATATATACAAAATCTGATTAAAAAAGCAAAAGAGCGAGAGCAGTATCGTGAGATTGTTTATGAGAAAAAGATTGCCAAAGAGAGAAGCAAAGATGACCATCTGTATGCTGACAAAGACAAATTTATCACTGAAGCATATAGAAAGAAGCTTGCTGAACGAGAGAGACAAATGGAGCTAGAACGTCTGCGTGAACTCCAAGAGGAAAGAGACGATGTATGTTTCTGTTCTTTAAATTTCTCATAATCTTTAGCATGTTTTAATATCTCTTCTGGTTGTCAACCTAGATTAGTAACGGATTTTAAAAGTTTTCCTTCCTTCCTTCTTCATTTTAGTGTATATTTTTAAATTTTTTAATTAACATGACCTGCTTGTTTATGGTTTAATTCCTATCTCTCTATTTTAAATAATTGACATTTTTTGTATTTAATATTTGCTTAGGTTACCAAGAAGAAGGACTTTTTGCTTGATTTTTATGCAAACCTAGATAAAAATGTTGCTTATGGTGCAAAAGATGCTGAAGCAAGGAAACATGACAATCGGGCTGAGCATAGAGTTCCAGAGACCCATGAGCGAGTGAGCCGTGCATCAAATGAGCACGAACATGGTAATGTATCAGATGAAGTGCAACATTCATTGGGCAACTCAAGTTCACCAGCGGAGTCCCCAAGAGTAAAGATTGAGGAGGATCAGGGTGAAGCTTCTAATCCTTCTGATAGAAGTTTCAATACCTTGGAAATGAAGCAAAACCCTGAGGCTTCTATGGAAGAAAAGAGTTCATCTGAACAGCCATCAGATTCTCAACCAAAGCCCGATCATCACAAAAGAAATCAAGATGCTCTGGCTGCAGCAAAAGAGCGCTTTCTGGCACGTAAGAAAGCAAAGGAACAATGAAATTTTCCCTGCCTTTGTTCAGATGTCTGGTGGTTCATCTGGTCTTTAGTTTTTCGTCCTTGATCTAATATCCATGAACCTTGAATGCCAAAGAGCTTTATCTGTGAAAGAGTCATGGAATGAACTGGTATACGGTATTAGTATATGATATTTAACTTTCGTGCAAATTCATGATGCACTTCATTTGATCATGGACCTTTTCAAATATAAAAACTCAGTTTCTATAAGCAAATATAAACTTCATTTCAACCTGTTAATGATGTGAATAAATTATGGAAATCGCTTTGTTCTACTAATGAGTCCTAAAATAATTCCAAACGGAAGACATGATAATTAATGGCTCTTACGTTAGACTCCTGCACTTCTATTCTTTAGAATAGTTTCATTTTTTTTGTTCACTTAGAATAAACTCTATGAAATGAAACATCTAACTTGTCTAATTGGAAGTGCGCATGAGTTGTTTGTTTTAATTTGCTAGTTGATTGACGTATGGATATCACTTTTTTATAGGGAAAGTTCAATTGTCACATATGTACTTTTGAGATGACTCTTTTTGACCTTGTATTATGATCCTTGTATGTTCTTAGCCCTTTAAACTTGCTCAAATAATTTTAATTTGATTTTTAGGCATGCATTATATCACAATTTTTCTGGCACGTAGCTAAGTACTTTAGTGAATTCTCTTCAAAATCAATTTATCGACATTCAATTCTATATTCAATTTAATTTCAAAAAATTGAAAAAATAATATCAAAATAAATTAATTCAACAGAAAAAAACCCAGTTTGTCATACCACTTTGAACTCATAACCTTTATATATACATATAATCGTTTATTTATTTTAACTTACAATGGTGAGATTTGTTCTCCAAGCAATCCTCAAATCCAGAAGGTAAAATCATCTACCAAGATGTATATATCTAAATCTTCCATGTGCACAAGGCTCGTAGGAGAACCTAATTGAGACATAGCCATAGGTAATGCAACTACATCAAACCAAGGAGCTCACTTTGCAATTCAGGGTAACTTGTTGTGGAAGCATTTACGTGCACTCTTCTCCATGCAAGAAGACGAGCAAGTTCCTTTACATACGCACACGAATGTATGTATGTATGTATGCATGCATGCCATGGGATGATAAACAGCAATTGCAACGAAGAATATGCTCCAATACTCCTTTTGGATTCTATACTAACTACTCTGCTCCATAAGAAGGCAAGTCATTCTGAGCTATATTCATGTTTGGTTTTTCGCAAGTCACGACAATCTCATCGCCTTGGAACTCTTTAAAGTGTGCTATTAGGCCCAACTCATCAACTTCATCCATAACATGATCCAGTTTAGCCACCATCTCTACAAGCAAAGAAGTGAAAGCAGCAAAGGGTAATGCTTTTGAGAACTCAAGGCTAATCATGGCACTCATACTCATCTGTGGCCTTAAAACCTTCCTTGTCAGTTCACGAGAGTGCTCTACAGATTGGCATCCGGATCCACGCGAACCATTCCTAACACTTGAGAATGACAATTTGGTGTCCTCTTCATGCTTTTGGTCTGGATGTGGAACTGCTTGAACTTCCGTTTTAGGGGTTTGAGTTACACCATTCCTAGAGCCTAGTACAAGTTGTGGTTGGGATTTCAAGGCATTGTCGAGGTCTTGTAATGCATCATTTAGATTCTTAGAGAGTGTTTGAGGGGAGAATTGACGATTGTTCCTTATGCTGTTGGCTAGTTCCCTTAATACTTTTGACACTTCCTCTCCAAGTCTGATGCAAGAATCTTTGTACAGGGTACTAACTGACTTTGGTGTCTTAAGAATCAAATGTTAATAAATAAGCAAGTTAAAGGAATATAATCAATATATAATAAAATCATGATAACAAGCATCAAATAAGAAGTTGCATTTTGCAGTCTTAAATGCACTTTTAGTCCTCCTATCATTGTTGAAATTCGATTTTGGCCACCCTGTTTTTTTTCTGCCCAATATTTGTTCCCAACTAGTTTAATTATGTAATTTTGATCCATCTGTTAACTTGACATCTAATAATGTTGGTATTGCAGTTCAAGAGAGTGTAACACCGTCATTTCCATCAAATACTGAATTTCAAGTTAATAAATAAATCAAAATTTGTATAATTAAAATAGTTAGGGGACCAAATTCACTCCCCGAAAACTCTGCAGACCAAAACCAAACTTCAATAATAAGGGAACAAAAATACAATCTAAGTCTAGAATTCCGATACTTATGAAAATGCTAGCTAAAAGAATAATGATTGCTAGACAAAATGATATTTCTAGTGATTGTTATCCATGCGCTATGGACATAAAAGAAGCAATTTTTGAGGGAAAGAAGACGTGAATTGGCATAATGACATAGACCAACTAGTAAGTTCTTTTTGTTTGAATAGAATTGTAACAATCATTATCTGTATGAATTATGATTTAATTCACTTAGAGTTAAATGAAAGATAACAATAGCAAGTTTAGAAATGCAGCTACCAGCTTGCATCATGAAAGTCACAGCATTTCTTAGAAGTTTCATAGCCCTCTCAAATGTTATGATGTTTCAAACAGTATTTTGCATAGTTTTAAGATATATTTGTTGGGTTGGATTCGTGTTTTATTATTTGTAGTTTGGGCTTGGATTCATGAATAGTTATGGTGCTTAGGGTTTCTAAGCCTATATCTCTTTGTAACCTGAGTGCATTGTACGAGTGTGTGTGAGAAAATATAATGAATAACTGGGGCAAAAAATTAAAATAATACAATTTAAGTATTTAATTAGCAAAAGGGTGTAATTTTTCCAAAATTTAGCAAAATGGTGTAACCAAATACGCCCATTTGGGGCGTGTTTAAACACGCCCAAATGGGGCGTATTTGGTGTGGTGGCGACACGTGGCAGGCAAAAACAGGGACTTAGGGTTTTCGCGATATTTTCGTAAATTACGGAAAGTCATAACTTTTGACTGGGACGTCCGATTGATGCGAAACCGGTGGCCACGCGCTCGAAATTGAGAGGAGAAGGCCTAGGCAAGTGCCTCAAAATTGCGATTTACTCTTTGGAGCCCTAAAAATTTTTTTTTTTTGATATTTTATCTACTGAATTAGTGAATTGCAAGCTATTCTTTATTTATCTAATTACTTCTCTTAATTTCGAGCATTTTGACACAAAATACGTCTTCATCGGACATTGCAACGAAAAATTACGACTGTTCAAAGTTATATGCATCGTCAAATCTACACTATATGAATGTTGAATTTTTTATAAAAATTGTAAAATTTTAGTCTGCGCCTAAACGATCATCTAGCTCTCACTTTGCTACCTTACTTCCTTACTCCTTTCTCCCTTGCCCACGCGCCTAAACCCTCGAACTCGAACCCTTACTCTCTTGCCCATTGCGCCGCTAAGTGCCCACTGTGCCACCACTGCATTGCTCACTAGTCACTACGTTGAGTTCGAGGATGGGGTTTTGGGTTTACGATTTAGGGTGTAGGGTTTATTGTTTAGGATTTAGGGTTTAGGTTCTCCCATTCACCTTCTTCATCAGCTCATGCTCATAGTTGTCAGAGTAACCCTTTAATTCCCACAAATTACTCTCAGAGTAACCCTTGCACACTACCCCTTAGCCCTAAACACATAAACCTTATCCCCCTAAACCATTAACATAATCCAACAATTAATCCTTAACCAAAAGCCCTAAACCCCTAAACCGAACCCACTAAACCCTAAACAATTAACCAAATCTAACAGTTAATTAACCCACAACCCTAAACAAATGCATAAATGGAACAAAATTATATTGTAGATTTGACTTGCATATAACTTTAAATAGTCGTAATTTCTTGTAGCAATGTCCGATAAAGACGTATTTTGTGTTAAAACGCTCGAAATTAAGAGAAGTAATTAGATAAATAAAGAATAGCTTGCAATTCACTAATTCAGTAGATAAAATATCAGAAAACAAATTTTTTTTAGGGCTCCGAAGAGTAAATCGCAATTTTGAGGCACTTGCCCAGGCCTTCTCCTCTCAATTTCAAGCGCGTGGTCACCGGTTTCGCATCAATCGAACGTCCCAGTCAAAAGTTATGACTTTCTGTAATTTACGAAAACATCGCGAAAACCCTAAGCCCCTGTTTTTGCCTGCCACGTGTCGCCACCACACCAAATATGCCCCATTTGGGCGTGTTTAAACACGCCCCAAATGGGCTATTTGGTTACACCATTTTGCTAAATTTTGGAAAAATTACACCCTTTTGCTAATTAAATATTTAAATTGTATTATTTTTAATTTTTTACCGAATAACTGGGCGTAGCTCACAGTAGGTGAACCAAAGTAAATTCTGTGTGTTGTATTCTTCTTTCCTTTTTCTCTTTCTCCTATCTCGATTATTGTGTGATTACTCGGTACCCAACAATATTTACGTTTTTAGGGAATGATGATCTTTTTATTTACATTTCTCTTTTGGGTTGAAAGTTAAGTCAATAGAAAGCAGAAGCACACTTTAAGTTAAATTTGGCATTATACAAACTCATTTTTAAGTTATTTTATTTTCTAAACTATTTATTTAGTACCTGAATTTCAGACTGTAGACATCCATGTAGTGCTACAACAGTGTAACTGAATTGGCGAAGAGCAGCTCCCACTCTTGTATATTGATGCCACGGAGTTCTGTGGCAATATCTTGAGAATCTTGGTTCCCAGCTTGCTTGTGATGCCTGTTTTCCACACAACAATTCCACATATGAACTTCCATCACAAAGCACTAGTTTCTGACATGTTTCACAGAACAAGAAAGGGTCCCTGAGTTACCAGTGTTTCATCTTTTGATTTGGAGTCTAAAACAGCCTTGTAACCTTCGTAAATTGGATCCTCAGATGAATCATCTTCAGTTGCTTGTTTAGCAGAATCATAAAAATATCCCGTGACACAGACTGCATGATTCTTTTGATCATCAATGATATAGATCAAAAGACCAAAAGTTTTTCACATTTAATAAATAATAACCTTCAACAGTTCTTTGTTTTGCACAAACTTCCACTGATTTTCTTTTAAGGCAAGGAAGTAATGATCTGACATTGTATCTAAAAGTTCACCTTAATTACCTTGTATAGAGTTGGCTAAGCCTTCAAGCTTTGATATGGTGTTGTTGTGGAGCTCTTCCCCTGACCAGTTTGGAAACACCAATATGCTTATCAAAAGACATAGGCCACATCCTATGGCAATGGTGGATATGCGATCTTTTGCAAAGTCCCAGACATCATTAACGCGGTAGCTTGATACAGTTATCAAATTAAAGGTCAGAAGAAAGATCAGAACACCATAGTCATAATTCTTCTTGATATAGGGAATGAACCTCACATAAGTAGTTAATGCTCCTGCCAACCAAAAGTGAAACTATGGCTCAGGAAAACATTTGGTAACACCAGTCACAGGACATAAAATTTGATTACAAGTTCTTTGCTTCTGAGGATAATAAAAATTACAAACATGAGCCAAGGATTAACACAATCCCACTTAAATGCTAAGTTCGATGGTTTTGGCATGTGACTCTAAAGGTTGGATGTCTCAAGTTTTACATATCAGTTGATTTGCTCTTAAAATTTCAACAATTAGATACTTTTGTGGCATGCACTATATGGATATATGAGGCAGGACAAAGAAACAGCATAATTAATTAACCACAGATTCAGAAGAAGAAAAAAACTATAGAAGAGGTTATCTCTATTTTGGTAATTCTCCAAAAGCCTTTCATATTATTTTTAAAGTACAAAGCAAATTTCTTTAATGATAATAAAAGTAAATGCTTACCTATCATAAAAACTGCAACACCAATGTATACTGCTTGAAAAATCCGACCAGGGGCATCTGCAAAATACTTAATAAGAAATGCCAATGATCCTGCCAAGACAGTCCCCAATCCTCTATTTAGTCCTTTGCATAATGTTGCCCCTGCAATCAGAGGAAAACCAAAAGGAAGAAAAGAACAGATCCATCAATACCTATTGACTTACGAGGCTATGATCCAAAAACAAAAACAATGTCAATGAGATGGCCTCACCTACAGTGAACTCCATCACCACAACCACAGTCATGACAGCCCACATAGCATTTTTCCCTATGCCTTTGAACAATGGCTCCAACAGATACAACAAAGAAACTAGTACCAAAGCCATACCAACTTTCATAGAATGAACCACTCTTCTTGGATCCTCTTTGCCAACCTTCCATATTGCCTTCCTTGCCAAACCAGGAAATCTGTTCAACTTATGAGCATAGCTATAAATATATCTCAATTGCCTAGAGCTTGTGTTAGTAGTATTGGTTTCAGCCATTAAAACTTTCAAATCCTGAACCAGCTTCAATTTCTGAGTATAATAATTGTTGGAGATCCCACCTGAACTAATGATATGCCCGGTTTTGTGGGATTGAGTTAGGCTCAAATCCAAATTTCAAGAAGGTATCAGAGCCTATCCTATAGATCGAAAATGAGATTTGAGATGGAGATCAGGCGTCAAAGAAAGACGATTGAATATCAAAATTTCTATGCGCAGCAGAGCTCCAATTGGATTGGAGCTCTGATACCATCTGAATAAATCTAAAACTAGGGAAAAACTGAAATATTGATATTACGATGAGTTGATGCAGGGAATTTCTATTTATATCCCAAGAGAATTCCCAAACCCTTATAACTAACTAACTGTCATCAATTTCTCTCTCTCAAAAAAAAAAACAAACTTTTATTCACGTATATAGTTAAAATCGAGTTTTGATGCCATCAATTTATCTGTAAAAACTCTTTCTTTCACCCATATAAAAAATATTACTAAATGAACTTATATTAAAGTTTAGGTGCAGATCATGTTTAAGAGCGAGGTAGTGAATTTTTAATTAAGTATGCATAAATCACATTTGTCTGACCCCTTTCAATGCATAACTAGAAATGTAAGTGGTCTCGATTGTATTGAATTTAATTTAATTTATATTTCAATGTTCAATCATAATTGTGTTGAGTTGATTGGGTTTACTTCTTTTTTTTTTTTTTCCCTGTTAACAACTCAATTTAAATAGGTTAGATTGAGTAATTGAATTTAGTAGTTAAAAAAAATTAGAAAAATAAAATAACGAAATCAGAAGAAAGAAAATGAAAAGAGACCACAACTTGCTTACACTCCTAAGCTTAACCCACACATAATATTCTATTTATTTTTAACTTAATGGTGAGATTTGTTCTCCAAACACTCCTCAAATCCATTAGCTAAAGTTCTAAAATCATATACCCAGATGTATATATATTATTGTTCCATAATCTGTATGCACAAGGCTCGTGAGAGATCTTAACGGAGACATGGGTAATGTAAACCGTGGAGCTCACTTTGTACTTCACTGACTTCAGGGTAATTGCTGTAGAAACATTTTACATATACTCCTTTTTCATGTAAAAAGAGGAGCAAGTTCCTTTACACACACGAATGCATGCATGCATGCATGCATGTATGTATGATACCTCATGCTCATAGGATGATAAACACCAACTGCGACGAAGAATATGGTCCTCCATCACTCCCTATGGACTCTACCAACTACTCTGCTCCATAAGAAGGCATGCCATTCTGAACTGTAATCATTTTTGGTTTCTCGCAAGTCACAACAATCTCATCATCATCATCATCTTTGAACTCTCTAAAGTGTGCCATTCGACCCAACTCTTCAACTTCATCCATAACACGATCCAGTTTAGCCACCATCTCTAAAAGCAAAGAAGTGAAAGCAGCAAAGGGTAATGCCTCTGAGAATTCAAGGCTAATGATGGCACTCTTACTCAGTTGTGGCCTTAAAACCTTCTTTGGCTGTTCACGAGAGTGTTCTTTGGATATACATCCACGCGGCGAAAAATAATCATTCTTAACACTTGATAATGGGGTTCTTGCACTTGCTGTGTCCTCTTCAAGCTTTTGAACTGGGGTCTTAGGGGTTCGACCATTCCTCGAGCCTAGTACAAGTTGTGGTTGGGATTTCAATGCATTGTCGAGGTCTTGTAATGCTTCATTGAGGTTGTTTGAGAGTGTTTGAGGGGAGAATTGACGTTTGTTCCTTATGCTGTTGGCCAGTTCCCTTAATACTTTTGACACTTCCTCTCCAAGTCTGATGCAAGAATCTTTGTACACGGCACGAATTGACTTTGGTGTCTTAAGAATCAAATGTTAATAAATTAATAAATCAGTCAATGGAATATAAAATAAAATCATGATAATAAGCATCAAATAAGAAGTTGCACTTATAGGCTTAACTAATCCTCCTATTATTGTTGAAATTCGATTTCGGTCCCCTATTTTTTCCCCTCGATTTTAATCCCCCAATGATTTTAATTATGCAACAAAGGTCTTGATCAAGCTATGATTGAAATATCAAATGACTCTGAATACAGTGGAAACGGTCTTGTGATTGATGAAATCAAGCAATTTTAAGAGCATGCCGCATCAATATAGATGTGCCAATGTGACTGTGCAGTAGCATGTCTGGTCAATATTTTTTTAAAAAAAAGAATGGTCAAGGCATCAAGGTAAGGTGTCACATCCCAATTATATTGACACCTAATACCTTAACTATCCCACACAGTATGGACAAAAATTGAATTCAACTATGATTAAGTCTACTTTTCCAATTATGTTGATATTGCAGTGCAATCATGTCAGCAAAGATGTGTTGATGTGATAGTGCAATAGAATGTCATGTTAGTATTTTCATTAAATATTGGATGTTAAGTTAAAAAATAAATAAAAACTGAATAATAATTATGGAGACAAAAATTGAATTTTAACGATAAATTAAGTCTACTGTTCCGATAATGATAAAGATGCTAGCTAAAAGAATAATGATTGCTGGACAAAATGGTCTTGAATATTATTTAGACCCAGGTATCCAGTGATTCTTATCCATGTGCTATCAATAACATGACAGATCATAATCCAGGTTCTGGAGTTCAATGATGGACACAATGTAATAATGTGGAAGCAATTTTTGAGGGAAAGAAAACATGAGTTGGCATAATGACCTAGATCAACTAGTAAGTTGTTTTAATTTTAAAAGAATTGTCACAATCCTCATCTGTATGATTTAATTCACTTAAAGTGAAAGATAACAACAGCAAAATTCCAAATGCAGCTACCAGCTTGTATCATGAAACTAACTCGATTAAGTTCTAACATAAGAAGTTTCATAGCCGTCTCAAATGTTATGATGCTTAGAACAGGGTTCTGGATACTTTTAAGATATATTTACGTTTTTGAGGGTAGAAAGCAGAAGCACATTAAAATTAATTGTAAGTTAATTTTGGCATCATAAAAACTCATTTTTAAGTTCAAGTTTTATTTCCTAAAAAAATTGATTTAGTACCTGAATTTCAGACTGTAGACATCCGTGTAGTGCTACAACAGTGTAACTGAATAGGCGAAGAGCAGCTCCCACTCTTGTATATTGATGCCATGGGATTCTGTGGCAATATCTTGAGCATCTTGGTTCCCAGCTTGCTTGTAATGCCTGTTCATACAATAATTCAACATATGAACTTCCATCACAAACCGCTGGTTTCTGACATGTTTCACTAAATAATAAAGGAGCACGGACTTACCAGTGTTTCATCGTTTGCTTTGGAATCCAAAACAGTTTTGTAACCTTCGTAAATAGGATCCTCGGATGAATCATCTTCAGTTGCTTGTTTTGCAGAATCATAAAAATATTCCATGACACAGACTGCATGATTCTTTAGACCATCAATGATAGTATAGATCAAAGGGTTAAAGCAACATTTTCATATTTAACAAATAATCTTCGACAGTTCTTTGTTTTGCAAAAACTGAACTAGCATTCTATATTTAACAGTTCACCTTAATTACCTTGTATAGAGTTGGCTAAGCCTTCAAGCTTTGATATTGTGTTGTTGTGGAGGTCTTCCCCTGACCAGTTTGGAAATACTAATATGCTCATCACAAGACATAGGCCACAACCTATGGCAATGGTGGACATGCGATCTTTTGCAATGTTCCAGACATTGTCAATGCGGTAGCTTGATACAGTTATCAAATTAAAGGTCAGGAGAAAGATCAGAACACCATAATCATAATTCTTCTTGATGTAGGGGATGAACCTCACATAAGTAGTCATTGCTCCTGCCAACCAAAAGTGAAACGGGTTTGACATGCGACTCTAAATGTTTGTGCTTTGTATGATCGGCTCAAGTTTAACATATCAATTGTGTTCCTCTTAAAATTTCAACAAATAGATACTTTTATGGCATGACTCTGTATGGATAAGAATCGGGAGGAGATATAAGGTTGGTCAAATGGTGAAGGGAGAAGGGAAGTGGGAAAGATCGTGGGTTCGAATCTCCTGCTAACAAAAACTAACAATACTAACAACTAACATTTTACCAATGAAAAAAAGGGATAAGAAACAGGAAACTGATTCACCAGACTACAGAAAAGGTTATCTCTATTTTTGGTAATTCTGCGAAAGCCTTTCAAATTATTTTCAAACTACAAATCAAGTGTCTTTCATGACTATGATAGTAGATGCTTACCTAACATAAAAACTGCAACACCAATGAAAACTGCTCGAAAAATCCGACCAGGGGCATCCGCAACATACTCAATAAGAAATGCCAATGATCCTGCTAACAGAGTCCCTAATCCTCTATTTAGACCTTTGGATAATGTTGCCCCTGCAATAAGAGGAAAACCAAAATGATGGAAAAAAAAAGGATTCTTCAATACCTATTGAAGCTTTGATCTAAACACAAAACAATGTCACTGAGATAGCCTTACCTACAGTGAACTCCATCACCACAACCACAGTCATGACAGCCCACATAGCATTTTTCCCTATCCCTTTGAACAATGGCTCCATCAGATACAGCAAAGAAACTAGTGTCAAAGCCATGCCAACTTTCAAAGCATGGACCACTCTTCTTGGATCCTCTTTGCCAACCTTCCATGTTGCCCTCGTTGCCAAACCAAGAAAACTTTTCACCTTATCAGCAAAACTATAAGCATACCTCCATTGCCTAGAGCTTTTGTTACTAGTATTGGTTTCAGCCATTGAAACTTTTAAAGCCTGAATCAGCTTTAGTTTCTGAGCAGAATAATCACTAATGTTTCAGATATGATCAAGGGTATGTTATGTTTAGCTTAAAAGCTTTCACAAGGTGACAAAGAACAAGTAATAAAGAAATAGGGGAGCTTTACTATTTTTCCTCTTAAATGACGGGGACTAATTATAAAATGGATACAGATAGTTCCAGCCGTTTTGTTGGTGCAATCCAGTGTGTTTATAAAAGAGAAATTAGAAGGTGGTAGCTTTCACAGGTATTTAGAGTCAATGATCAGTGAAGAAGGAGAAAACCAACCTCCAGAAACTGGTTGTTATCATATTGGTGAAGGTGTTGACCAAAAGCTTATATAACAATAGAGAATTCTCAGTGACACATTCTAAAATACATTTTTTTAACTCATTATGATTGAGTAAAATTTATTAAAAATTACAAAATTTTATAATTTTATAGATATAATTTCTTATTTGAACTCCACTTCTAATTTTACAATTTCTGATAAATTTTAATTAAAAATAAAGTGTTAAAAAAAGTTCGGTAAAGAGTGGGTTACTGATACTTGTGTCCTCTCAATATAATAGGTTGTATCATGGACATGTGGCACTTTGTTATGGGAGTGGTTTCTCAATATGTTGTCTCTCATTTTACTCTGTTTTTCGTATTCAACTATTCATGTTAAATAGAATTGTCTAGACTAATGTGGACCGCTAACATGGCACAACAGGTTTAGTGATATATTGGTTAATTTAGAAATTGACAAAGGCTGATATCTGCTTTTTGAGTCGCAAGTACAGTTGTAATCCTATGTATGCATGCTAGTATTTTATCATACTTAATTTTATTGCTCTTAAATAAGTTAAGTTGTGGACTTGTCGTTTCTTCTTAAAAATAATAAAATAGTTTGGTTGATGGTAGATTGATAGTCATGTTGGCGAAGGCTATAGCCCACTTATCAAAGGTGAAGCTAACCTGCTTATCTTTGAAAAAAGAAGATATAAATTAAACATTTTGTAGGGTGGCTGGTTAAAAGCTTAATGCTTTCTTAAATTGAGCATCTAAATCGGAGGATTAGGCCACATTAAATTCTTCCTTGAAATAAAAAAACATGTCAAATGTACTGTGGCGCAAGTTGAGTACAAGTACAACACGTCTTGTTGAGAAATAATTTACATTTAATGCGGGACATAGTAAGATTTTCTCCTTTTTTTTATGGAAACATTTTCTCCTATTGAAAATACCGTGAAGGAAAAGAAAATTTAATGTGCAGTTAATTATAGAAGAGCATAGAATTAAATGGTCAAAATTTGCTCCATGTGGACAATCTAAACTAGATCTAGAGCTTTAATTGATTTTCATATTAAATAATGTCCTTGACAGAAAACACACTTTCGATGATTGTCCAACAAAATTGTATTTCTGAATTATTTTTTGTGTTTATTCGTTATTGTTGCTTAGGAACGTAGTATTTATAATTGCTTTAAAGTTATGACTTGATATTCATTTTTTGTTAGTTGCCACTGTAACTCACCACCCATGATTTTTTTTTTTATCTTCAGTGATATTTTTATACGGGTTCATTTTATTATATGAAAACTTGGGTAGTTACAATGGTTGATTAAAAAAAATATATATCTGAATATAACAAGTTAATAACCGATGTAATTTTCTTTTACTGCTTAATCGATATAATTCTTAAAATTTACTTCATTGTTTTTTTCTTTTTTTAAGCAAACCTTTGCAATACAAATATAGGGTCGGTTTCTTTAAAACTAAAATAAGTTTTTTTTTTTTTTGTAAAAAAATACTTATTTAATAAGTAAATAGGATATATTTTCGAAATAAACAAAAAAACTATTTTTAAAGTAAAGATAATTTATCCATACACACTAATAAAACATAAAACTATTTATTATATTAAAATAAGTTTTTTTTCAATAAATAAGTTTAAACAAATTGGTCCATGACCAACCAGATTAGCCTTAATATGTGGATTAAAATTTCGCTGAATGCCAACTAAACTCCGTAATCAGCTCTATAGTACTGAATTGATAGTGGTTGGTAACGAATACTCTGTCTTTAATTATGCAATTGAATGTTCTTTGTTTTGTTACCACATAAAAAAATGCATTTGAAACATAATAATCCTGTGAATAATTACCAGATAAAAAAATTCATATGAACAATTGCTAATAATTACGTGTGATAAGAAAAACATCAGTGCAATTAGTGGAATACACTGGGGGGGCAAACTGGCAAAGAAAGCTAGTTAAAAAGGTTGAAATGGTGCCTTTATTTTTATTTTAACATAAAGCTACAACTTATTTTATCCACGGGCCGAAGGAATCGTATTACACGATAATGGGGCGACAAGCAGTTACGCCCCGTTTAGGTGGCTCTAGTCCGGCAATTACTTCTTGCACCCACTATTTTTGCTTCCTGCACCGTAGAAAATAGTAAAGTTAATACTTTTGTGACATAAAATAAAGAGAAAAATGGTTATGCACTTACATCTTAAATTTTTTTACACAATCATTCAATTAAAATCCATCATGTATGATAAGTTTTTTAACTTTTAAAATAATTATTTTAAAGTAATTCAAATTTTGATTTACAATTATATGATAATGTAAAGCAGTTTTATACTATCAGTGCATAGACACTCAACTCTAAAATAAAAGTAAAAAATTTGCATTTGGTAAAATCTACATCTACATATGCTAGTCTTGTAAATTGGTTCAAAGGCAGAAACTTTTGCAATGACATTCAATGCTTAAACTTAAATCTTTGGTTATAAATAACCACACATTTAACCAGTTTTAACATCTCATCCAAGAGTTGTCTCAAAATAAAAATAAAAATAAAAATAAAAAACATCTCATCCAAGAGACAAAACATATGAGAGTACTCAGTGTTTTTCCTATTTCATAGAGAGATGTGTATTATCCTATTACTAGAGAGTGTAATCATTCTCTGGTATTTAAAGAGAAGTTGTAACTTTTCTTCCACTTAATAAAAATCTTTCTTTAATTTTATCTATGATTTTCCCTTTGTATCTCTATTTTTCTCAACTTTAATTTTACCAATAAGATATTATTATGTTACTCTCCTATCATAACTCAGACCTTATTAGACATTTTTACATGAACTAATCACCCGTTGATAAACAGGTCATAGAAAACTAACTATTAAGAAGGGAGGATATGGGGTGATTTCAACAATGTTTGCTTAATAGACAAATTGCTATCTTGTGATTAAAATGTCTGCTAATAAAGTTATTAGCTTTTGATTAGATTTTTGCTCGCACATTTAACTCTGCTGGTGGGATAATAAACAACATCAAACAATCCAAGTGGATCGATCATCTTTCTACTAATTAATCTAATGCATAAGAAGGCAAGTCATTGTTAGCTACTTCTGGTCTCTCACAAGTCACAAGAATCTCATCACCATCTCTGAATTCTCTAAAGCGTGACAATTTCACCAGTTCTTCAACTGCATCTATAACATGATCCATCTTTGCCACCATCTCCACAAGCATAGAAGTGAAAGCAGCAAAAGGCAGTGCTTCTGAGAACTCAAGGCTAGTCATGGCAATCTTACTCATCAGTGGTTTTAAAACCTTCTTGTGTCCCTCCATTGACATTTCACCGGAATGCTGTTTGGATTTATATTCAAACATGGAAGAACAATCACTCCTAACACTTGAGAATGAGACTATAGTGTCTTCTTCAGGATGTGTGGTTCCAGTTCCACCAAACTTCTTTGAGCCTAGAAAAAGTTGTGGTTGGGATTTCAAGTCATCGTTGAGGTTTTGTAGAGCTTCATTGAGATTATCAGAGAGTAATTGAGGGGAGAATTGACGTTTGTTCCTTATGCTGTTGGCCAGTTCCCTTAGTGCTTTAGACACTTCTTCTGCAAGTTTGATGCAAGAGTCTTTGTATAGGTCTCGAATTGACCCCGGTGTCTTAATTCATGCAAAGATGAAGGCATATATCAATAGATTATGAACATAACAAAAAAAATAAAAAATAACAATATTTTTATACGAGGGTTTATTCCAACCTATTATTGCAAAGATGTCATCCAAAAGAATAATGTTGGCATTTTCATTTTTGATTGATATACCTGACTCACGACTCATGAGAAATTATTGCAAAGATGTCAACCTATTGTTGCTCACCCACGGGGTTCAAGATATTTGATCTCTTCTATTTATATAAAACTAATTCATTAGGAACCAGAAAGATTTTTTTCTTGTTACAAGAATAATCTCTTTTGGCATTGATCATGTATATAACATTTTCTCAAAGTGTAATTATTTTTTTTTCCAAACTAGTTGATTTAGATATAGTACCTGAATTTCAGACAACAGACACCCATGTAGTGCAACAACAGTGTAACTAAACTGGCGAAGAGTAGTTCCCACTTTTGTATATTGCCGCCATGGGATTCTGTGCCCATACCTTGACCATCTTGGCTCCCAGCTTGCTTGTAATGCCTGTTTAATTGCAGATCCATGTAAGAACTTCTGCTACAAAAAGCACTCATTTTGTACATTCTTTTACTTCACTAGGAAAGGGCATAGTTACCAGTGTTTCATCTTTAGCTCTGGAATCTAGAACAGCCTTGTAACCTTTGTAAATCAGATCGTCAGTTGAATCATCTTGGGTTTCTTGATTTTCAGAATCATGAAAATATCTCACTACACAAGCTGCATGATTCTTTGGACCATCAGTGATATTGATCAAGGCAATAGAACTACATCTACATTGTAACATTGCACAGTAACGTTATCTATGTTCACAATTAAATAGTGTATTATTCATCAGTTTATTTGTTTTTCACAAACTTGAGTACTTTTCTCCAACATAAGGCAGAATACCATGAAAGTTCAAATTAATTTACCTTCTATAGAGTTGGCTAGGCCTTCAAGCTTTGATATGGTGGAATTATGAAGGTCTTCCCCTGACCAGTTTGGGAAAACCAATAGGCTCATTAGAAGACATAGGCCACCACCTATAGCAATGGTGGCTATACGATCTTTTGCAATTTCCCACACATTATCAACACGGTAACTTGATACAGTTATCAAATTGAAAGTCAAGAGAAATATCATAACACCATAGTCATAATTCTTCTTGATATGGGGGATGAACCTCACATAAGTAGTCGTAGCTCCTGCCAACCAAAAAGAAAGTAATGGCTCAACAACAACATTTGGGAAGCTCCAATCACAGAACAAAATACTTGATTGCAAGTTCTTTACTTTTTGAAGATGAGGATTATAAGTTATCACATACATGAGGAGAAAAAAACTTGATTACAAGTTCTCAATTTGTAAAGGAGGATTTCCATTTTAGACTATAGGCATGTTTTCTCAATCTTCCTATCTCAATTTTTTTTTTTTAATGCGTAAGAAGCTATCTCAATTTGTTGAATGTTTAATTCTCATTTTTTTTTCATTTTCTATTTTCACTTTTTAATATAAATTGTCAACTTATTTTTAGCATGTTTCCTGTTTTTAAGTATTTGTAAAAAAAATATATTCAGTGTTTTCTATACAAATTTTGAAAAGTGAAACATTAAAAATAAGGTGATAACTTTGATATATTTAGACTGAAATATCAATAAGTTGATATTTGGTTTTTGCACAGTTACACTACTACTTGTAGTGGATATTAAATAAGAAGATATTTAAAAAAATATTAATTAGACTTTGAAGTAGAAATTACCAATTGTTTTGGAAATTAAAAATTGAAGGCCAACTAAGGTTATGGGATAAAGAGAGAATAATTAAAAAGTAAAAAAGAAAATAAAATAAGAAATAAAAACACCAGTAAATCAGATCTAAGAATTTTCGGAATGGCATTTATTTTGTTTTTTATTTTATTTTTCTTTTTTTGTTCCATAGGTTTCTTATGGGGTTTTCTGACTGGAGGTTCATCTCAGCTTTTGTGAAAGTTGGTTTCCGTTTTTCAGTTGGGCTTGGGCCAGTAAGGAATGATTCAGATTCGTCCATAATTTTACCGTATTATTGGCCAAATTTTCTCATGTTATTATTTACTTTTATTTTGTCAATCATTTCTAAAAAAATAATAAATATTTTATTGAATTATAATGAGATATATTAATAACGTTAAATAGTATAAAATTTATTTACTTTTGATGGTTTACTAAACAATAAAGAGTAAAGTCGTTACCGTCATTATCATTCTTTTAGTAGGTTAAAGTTAGTTTGTGATAAAATCAAATGGTCTAAATTTACTCGTTTTATTCACACATAAAAATCCCTCTCAATCTCACTGTATAGCATATACATCTTCATGTTCTTACAAACTAACTAATTTATATATAAACTTAAATATATTTTTAATCCTCATAATTTAACATATTTTTTTATTGTTGAAAATATTATTTAAAGTATTTTAAGAACTAAAAAAACATAATTTATAAAAACTAAAAATAAAAAAATAATTTTACAAAGACGAAATGAAAAATATGCTAAATTATAAAGACTAAAAAATAATTAAACCATATATATATATATATCCATTTTTTAGAAGTCATTGTTTTTTGACTATTTATTTTAAATTCTCATAACTAAAAACAAAATAAAAAAGTAATTTTTTTTATAATCTAGATAATTTATATTGAAAATAAATAAATTGCAATTTATAACTTAAATATTAATATGCTTTCATGAAAAACATTCAATAACTTTGTGGTAATCTTTTTACTCTATAAGTTGAATATCAGTAATTTATTATGTAGATTAATTTGCATAGATAAAATAAGTAAGTTAATTCTTTTCGTAAACGGAGATTAATTTGCATAGATTAATTCCTTGTAATTAATATTTTAAATATTAATATGTAATGAAGTGTTACTAAGTTTTTCATAAATTAAAAGATTTAAAATATGTATCGTATAAATATTGATCGGAATAATAAATTTATGGTAATCCTAGATCATCTAATAATTTCTCATTTAACAAATTTTTTTATGAATTCATTTATTAATTTACGAGTTTTTATTATTTTTATAATTTTTAATAAATTTTAACTAGAAGATAAGAATATGTTAAAAATAATTGAGAAAGAGGGTACTATTAACATCTCGTTATAAAGTACATGTCTAGCTGTAGGGTTATGTTTGGGGCTCTGGGCTCCATGTTATCTTAAACTTCATGCATGAGTAGATTTATTTTATAAACACGGTAACCTTTCAAAAGATTAAACTACAAGCAAAGATTCTTTCAAGTTTCACGTAATAAGTGGTGATACGTACTTACCTAAAATAAAAACTGCAGCACCAATGAAAACAGCTTGAAAAACCCGACCAACGATGTCTGCAATATACTCAACAAGAAATGCCAATGATCCTGCCAGCAGAGTCCCCAACCCTCTATTCAGTCCTTTGCCTAATGTTGCTCCTGCAATATATAAGCAAAAAGGATGAAATGAACGTATATATTATATATTCAATTAATAGTATGTACTTAATACCTATGATCTAAAAACAAGACAATGTTCAAATTATTAATCAAGGTTCGAATCTCAATTGGAAGAGGGTCTATATTTAATGTCTGATTGTCTCAAAAAGAAAAGTAAACAATGTCACTGAGAATATATAGCTATTAGCTAGCTTTAATTACCAACAGTGAACTCCATCACCACAACCACAGTGAGAACAGCTGACATGGCATTTTGTCCAATCCCTTTGAACAAAGGCTTTATTAGATACAGCAAAGAAACTAAAGTCAAAGCCAGGCCCACTTTCAAAGAATGGACCACCCTTCTTGGATCCTCTTTGCCTACTTTCACTGCTGTTCTCCATGCCAAACCTGAATACCTTTTCACTTTCTCACCAACACTACGCATATACTTCCAAATCCAATGCCTTGTGATCATGCTTGATCTGTTACTTGCAAAATAGTTGGTTTCAGCCATTTGAAAGAAACTTTCAAGCCTGAATCAGCTGTAAGTAAGAGATAACCCTTATCAGCTTCAGTTATGATAGAGATGTTTATGTAACTTATGCTAACGTTTAGCTTAAAAGCATGCACAAGCTGACAATGAAAGAAAGAGTGTTAAATACAGTGGGGAAACTTATTGTTTCCTTCGATGATAGGGATTGTTAGATATCTGGATACAGACAATTCAGTTCAAGCTCCACTGTTGTTTACAAAGAGAAAGGGAAGTAGGTAGCTTTCAAAGGTGCTTATTAGAATATGTGGAGAAAACCAGCCTCACAAAATAACTGTTTGATTCTGGAGGCAACTAGAAGCACACACATATATAAATAAAAGGGTGTTTTGTCTTTGGTTATCATATGGTGCACCTTCTTATAGGGGATCCAACAATATGTAGTACCACCTTAAATCCTGTGCTTGTATTGTTTGTTGTCACATAGAATTATTTAGACTTGCGTGGACGGTTTTAAATTCTGACATATCATAGATGGCTTAATGCTAGTGTTAATTTTGAAGTTGACAATATATATATAGCTGGTATCTGCGTTTGATCGTAGGCACACTTGCAAGCATACATTTGTTATTGCAATTCATTCATTCACTGTATTACATTTGTGGGACAATTGTATGGCTTTTAGATTTAATTAGTACTAGTACTCTCACATAAACTATCTTGTCGTTTATTCTTTAAAAAATAGTTTGCTAGCTAGCAATGTGATGAAGATTATTGCTCACTTATTTCAATTTTTAGTTTGAGTAATAAGTATTTTTGACACTTCAATAGTGGAAATACCTTATTGATACCTACCCGTTTTTCTTTATTTTTTACCATATCTATATATACTTCTCTCTTTTTTATCTTTCTCTTTCTGGTGTAGATTAGCATTTTTTTTATCAGTATAAAAGAATGTATATTAGCATTAGAGTGTCCACAGATCATTTGTATTCTAATTACTTAACATGCAATATAATACAACTAGGTTGTTGGGCTTATATTAATTTATAATGAACTTTGCTAGAAATCCCACTTGTAATAGCAGTTATCTGTAATATAAGGACAATAATCACTGAATGCAAAATAGACAACGTAATTAGGTATAGGGTAACGAATGATCCTGTGAGCAATTACATATTGTAACAGCAGTATAATGAGCAAGAGAAGCTAATTGTTGAGCAAAACAGAACTAATTTGGAAAACTAAAAAAACACAGGTTGAAGTCTTCGGGAAATAGCAGTATATTTTAAACATAAGAAATTACTCTAGCTATTTCAGTTAATTATCAAACGGAAATTTAAACTACCGAACGATTGATTAAACTATTTTGCTTAAATAAAGTTTCAAGTGGGATTATTCTTCACTGTAATTTGATTTCTAGCAAAGAAAAATATAGGGAGCGTTTTGTCTTTGGTTGTTGCAGGGACATGTGTCATATGGTGCACCTTCTTATTGGGGATGTGCTCTTTAGACCAAAAACACTGAAATTCGAGACATCACCAAGCCAACAATCCGTGGTAATAGTTTAATAGACTCGCCCCACCTGTTGGGACAGGTTCGAGACACTAGCCGCGGTCTCCTCAATTCATGTTAAAGACTATTAGCATGAAAATTTTCGAGCTTCCGTGCTATCACTTCTCATCATATTTTTCACAAAGTTATTTTAAAAAATATTTAAAATTTTTATGAAACGTACTTGTTTTAACATTTTATAATAGAAAATTTATTTAGATATTGTCATTGTTTTAAACGCATATTTTACTTTAAAAGTTTTTTTTTTTTGAATTTAGAAAAGGCACAGTAGAAACAATCATTAATTTCTTCAATTTAACCTTCAAACTCTTAAAAGAATCATTCACTTTCTAATTAAAGAAAAAGGCAATTAAACTTTGAGATATCATGTCAATAAAAAATTTTAAGAGACAAATTGACCAAAGTGAAATGGAGTTTCACTCAGTTACCCTAAGCTTTTGTATCGAAAAACCAAAAACTGTTGGAACTTTTTATTAACGTTTTGCTAAACGATATGATTGCTATTGGGTCTCAAAATATTCTGACAGTGTTACTAGGATCATGACGGTCATTATAGTCATAGACAGTCATATGGTACATGTATTATCCATTGAGAATAGAGATGTTCTACTTAATGATGGCTGAACCAGTGATTCGAAAATTTGTCTATTATTCTACAAATTTTACATTTAAGTTGAGACCCTGTCATCTTCCAACTGATCCAGGTGTGACTCTACGACAAGCCACGGACGGTGGATCCCATCAGCAAATAAGAACTCGCAGATAATATGAATGGAAAGAAGCAATAAATGTTGCCGTCGCACAAAAAGCCCACCATGATTGAGACTAAGAACCTACTAAGGGCCGAAACATCAAAATTCTGTCGAGTCATAAACTTCAAATACTGATTCCTTGTCACTAGAATTGTGCCAAACTTTTCTGGGTAACCTGCAATCGGTGATCATAAAACATTAATAGAGAAAATATTCACTAAATGTTGGTAAAAATGAACCGGGGACAAAAGAGCGGCCTTTACCTAACATGAATTTATCGGAACTCATCGTGATAATCGCTATCATCATCTTCATCATCATTGAAAATAGCACTATAAAATACATATGGGTTCTCGATCATCTCAGTCAAAGTAAGACGACCATCCTTGTCTTCGTCTGCCTGTCATAGCATTATTTCACGACTTTATACAATGGTTACTGATGAAATAAATGCATGATGTTATGCAACAGGTGTTGGGAGTGCGCATTGAGCCATCTTTGTCAGTAACTGTTTCTCATAACATTATTACAATGTTTAATGAGATGTAACACAACAGATGAAGAAGTGCATGCTAAGGCCATCGTCAAGAAAATTTAATCCGATGGTAGAATCTAGTTGAAAGATATTAACATGTAAATCAAGCACAATGGATATAACCCCTCAAAAAGAAAAAAGAAAAAAGAAAAAAACAGAGAAACTGGTTTACATAATACTTTATAATTCAGAATTCAGATTGTTAAATAGCAGATATGCACCTCAGCTTTCCCACCAAAGAAAACAAAACCCTCCCCTTCCTCCTTAAAACAGTATAGAAGGGAAAGATTGTTAACATATAGTAAAAAAATGCTCTTTCGCTAATACAGATAGATTTTGTTAACATATAGTAACAAAACCCACACCTTTTGCCTACGTGGCTTATGTTAGTTGGATTTGTTGTTTGTATACCCACTTTACTTTAGGAAGTTAACAGATTTTCTACTCGGGTAAACTCTATATAAGGCTTTTCTGTTGCTTACATTCAATACGAAGAATATACACAAAAGCTTGAAATCTCATCATGGTATTAAAGTCTATTCTAGATCCATTAAATGGACCACCCACCATGTTATCCATGCATCAAGCCCAAAAGCGTTAGGCGTGAGGGGGTGTAATGGAAAAAATCCAATTCCCAGATTGCCTAGAGATAAGGCTAATATAGAGTATATAAGTGGGAGGGCAACCCTCACCCTATGAGCTAACTTTTGGGGTTAAATTAGGCTCAAACTCACATTCTAAGAATCCAAGATGATATCAGAACATATTCAAGATCCATTCAAAGGTCACCCACCATGTTATCCATACACCAAGCCCAAAAGTGTTGGGCATGAGGGGGTGTATTAGGAAAAACCCAAATCTCACATAGGCTAAAGATAAAGCCAATGTAGAGTATATAAGTGAGGGACAAACTTCAACCCTTAAGCTAGTTTTTGGAGTTGAGTTAGACCGAAACTCACATTTTAAGAATCTAAGATGGTAACAGAGCTTGTGTTCTTCCTCTCAACAACAATACCTTTTCTCTCCTCTCTAGGTAATCAACAATGGCGAACCAGAGCTGGGATGAGCTACCTACACCATTATTTTTTCTTATACACCATTCATGAACAGTGTCTTTCCAAAATTACCCTTCGCTTTTTTAATGCTTTTAGACACGGATACGTAATATTGATACTTACGGATTGACAAATCCGTAAGAATCTTACGGATCAGAGAATCCGTAAGATTCTTACGGATTCGTCAATCCATAAGCAATTT
>PYAF01005611.1:353142-368173 GCA_007407185.1 Glycine tomentella
AAGAATATTACGGATTCTCTGATCCGTAAGATTCTTACGGATTGACGGATCCGTAAGATTCTTACGGATTCGTCAATCCGTAAGTATCAATATTACGTATCCGTGTCTAAAAGCGTTAAAAAAGCGAAGGGTAATTTTGGAAAGGCACTGTTCATGAATGGTGTATAAGAAAAAAGAATGGTGTATGTAGCTCATCCCACCAGAGCTATACCACACTTCCAGAATACATCACAATGCAATGCATCCATATTTTCTTCACGCAAATGAGAATCCGTCTCTGATTGTTGTTTCTCCACCACTGAATCCTAAGCGTTCCAGAAAAATCTGATCCGTTGTTTGAAGCTTGGGGCAGATGCAATACCATGGTTACTGAATGGATCCACAAATCTATTTCAGAAAAATCTGATCCGTTGTTTAATTCGTTCTATGAGAGAACGTGACTATGTAATCAAATTCTTAAAAGGTCTCAATGATTCATATGACCAAGCACAATCTCAAATAATGCTGATGGAGTCTCTTCCAAGCATGAAAAGGCATTCTCCATGATAACGCAACAAGAGCGTTGTTTCCAAACTCCATTGGAATCGGATTCCGAAACAAAAGCTTTCGTAGTTCCCTCAGATAACCAATTTGCAAGAGGTGGACTTTCAACAAACAGAGAAAGGGGATGCAACAACAATATTCAAGGACAGGGGTGTGGTTCTAACACTGGAAAAGCCTGTACACATTGCAAGATGACTAATCATACGATTGAAACATGCTATTTCAAGCACGGCTTTCCACCAGGTTATAAATCAAAGAATTCTTCAGCTGCAAATGTGTCCACTAATGAAAAACCTTCAGAAGAACCAAGTCCTAGCATATAAATATCAGAAGAACAATACAAGATTTTGTTTGATCTGTTCCAGCAAAATAAATTGCAGCCAAAATCACACACTACCAATCTTGTTAAGGCTTTCACATCAGGCAACGAGGTGACAGGTAATCTCTCTGTCCAATGGGTGTTAGACACAGGAGCTACGAATCACATTTGTCACAACATTGCACATTTTGTCAACACTAAACCTATCTTTGTGGTTTCCATCACATTACCTAATGGAGAACCGGTGAAAGCTCATTATTCTGGAACAATAAACCTTGGGAGATCTGTTATTTTACATAATGTATTATATGTGCCGGCTTTCTATGTAAACTTGATATATGTGCCAAAACTAACCAAAGACCTGGATTGCTTGGCTATTTTTAACAATCTTCCAGTTTGATTCAACAGATCCAAAACTAGAAGGTGATTGGTACAGCTGATCAGCAGGGTGGATTATATATGTTCAATCTTGATATACAACATACACAAGCCAACCAATGCCACACATCACCTGAACCTCCCACACTATGGCACATGCGGTTATGCCATATTTCCCAGACCAATCTACAGACTTTGTCCTCTCTTTTTCCTTTTTTTCCAAATAAGCATGTTAGTTCCTGTGATGTATGTCATTATAAGTTACGTGCCCCATTGTTGGATATGGCTCATCTTTCGCAGTCAGATGACAACCCTTCAAGCTGGACGTAGCCTACATTGGGTGAACCAGGGTAAACTACTGTGTCATATCTCTCTTCCTATTCTCTTTTCCGTTTTTAGATTTGTGTGTGATTGTCGATTTCCAACACCCATTACCCGGAGGCTCCACACTATGCGCATGTAAGAGGGAGGGATATTGTACGCAGCCTTACCCTTGCATATGCAAAGAGGTTGTTTTTGGATTCGAATCCATGACCAACAAGTCACCAAGACACAACTTTACCGTTGCAGAGCTCACACACAATGTATGCCATTATGCTAAGCAAAAAAATTTACCATTCCCATCCAGCAGTGTTAGCAAAATCACGAGTCAGATCGTAAAATCGTACGATTTTACGATCCTCGCGGCATAGGGCGATCCGGATCGGGGCTAAGATCGTTGGTGAGTGAAATCGCAGTGGGATCGCGAGGTTGATCGTGGGATCTCCGATCCCCAACGATCCGACTTGCGCGCTGAAAATTTAAAACCCTAAGTTTTGAGATTTCCGAAACTCGAAAACGCTACCTCAGCCGCGAGCTCCGACTTGATCGTTTCACTCCGACTGCCCATGCTGCGCCGCGAGCTCCGCTTCAGCCCGGCGACCTCAGCTGCTGCCGCGATCTTCCCTCTGCTACGCGACTCCGTGACCTCCCCCTCCTGCACGACCCAGGTGCGTTCCACTGTTCCAGTTCTCTTCTCCCTTCTCCTTTCTCCCTTTCTTTGTCTCAGGTTTGTACAATAATGGAAGATGCTACTCATATCCAACTAAACTCATTTGGGTCTAATTTACTTTCTGTACCCAGTTTTTATCTTTATGCAGTTTCATATTATATTTTTGACATGGGTTTTTAAGTTTTAATTTAGGTAGTTGCTATTTACAGTCTTTCCGTACCTACTTTTTTCTTTCTACAGTTTCATAATAGGATCTCGATCCGATTTACGATCCTCGATCTACGATCTTTCATTCTCCCTCCCGATCCTAGGTAAAATCTCGATTTTAACAACCTTGCCATCCAATAATACAAAAACAACTGCTATTTTTGAATTGTTACACGGAGACATTTGGGGACCATACTCGACTATGTCTATTCATGGACACAAGTATTTTCTAACTTTGATTGATGATTTTTCTCGTTTCACTTGGGTAATTTTGATGCATAGTAAGAGTGAAACCCGAACACATAGAACACTTTGTTGCATTTGTTGAAAGACAGTTTAATACACAGGTGAAAGCCTTTAGATCTGATAATGGGAAAGAATTTCTCATGCCTACTTTTTTACTTGCCAAAGGTATTGCCATCAAACATCATGTGTTGAGACACCTCAACAAAACGGCTTGGTAGAACGGAAACCAACATCTCCTCAATGTTGCTCGTGCTCTTTTCTACCAAGCTCGTCTCCCCCTCAACCTTTGGTGAATTGGTGCTACTCTGTCACCCATGTTGTTCATATTATTAACCGACTATCCACACCCACCATTGCCAATAAGACGCCCTATGAACTCCTTTTTGGTCAATCTCCATCATTGTTTGATCTTAGAGTGTTTGGTTCATTGTGTTATGCTTCCACATTATCCTCACATCGCACAAAATGTTCTCCACATGCCCACAATTGCGTCTTTCTTGATTTTAAACAAGGCATTAAAGGTTATCTCATTATGGACTTAACAACCTGTGAAATTCTTGTGTCCCGACATGTTAATTTTTAAGAGGGTCATTTCCCTTATATTACGCCACTTGCTAATGACACGACACTTAATCCAAGTCTAACTCAAGTTCTATATGACTATTTTCCCATTAACCATACTCCCCATCAGACTCTCCCTGATACTAACATCCACCTTGATCTTGTTTCTAAAACTGTTTCCCACACTCCTCATCGTTCCACCCACACAAAAACAACACCCAATTACCTTCAAGATTATCATTGTAATCTCTCCACTACTGGCAGCGTATCATCTCCTTTAGGTACCACTCCTTATCCACTTTCTTCTGTTTTAAGTTACTCTTCTTGCTCTCTAAGTTTTCGTAGATTTTGCTTCAACTAATCTATCATGGTTGAACCAAGAACTTACTCTCAAGCTACTTCCAATTTTGACCGGCAGCAAGCTATGCAGGCAGAAATATCTACTTTAGAAGAAAATGGTACGTGGTCTTTGGTTGATCTACCTCCTGGAAAGAAACCCATCGGTTGCAAATGGGTTTATAAAATTAAATATAATGTGGATGGCTCAGTTGAATGCTTCAAGGCCCGCCTTGTCGCCAAAGGATATACGCAACTCAAAGGGGTTGATTATTTTGAGACCTTTTCCCCAGTTGCGAAGCTTACTACGGTTTACATGCTTCTTTCTTTTGCTTCGGCCAATGGTTGGTTCTTGCACCAACTTGACGTAAACAATGCCTTCCTCCATGGTGATTTGCGTGAAGAGGTTTACATGACTTTGCCTCAAGGATTTGCTAACTCTGATCCTTCCAAGGTTTGTTGTCTTCATAAGTCCTTGTATGGCTTAAAACAAGCCAGCTGCCACTGGCCTGGTGCTACTTGGTTACATGCAATCCCAGGCGGACCACTCTCTCTTTGTATTAAAGACAACAACTTCGATGACAACTCTCCTAGTGTACGTCGATGACATCATTCTTGTAGGGACTGACATGGCTGAAATTGATCGTGTCAAGTCCCACTTGCATGCACAGTTCCTCATCAAAGATCTTGGTACCTTACGGTTTTTCTCGGCCTTGACATTGCCCGCAACGCCTCTGGCATCATTTTGAATCAACGCAAGTATGCCCTCAAGCTTCTTTCTGATAGCAGCCTCTTGGGTGCCAAGCCTGTCTCAACACCTCTTGATCCCGCTTTGAAGCTTTCTCGCACTCAAGGTATTGCCTAAGCTGCCCCCCTGGTTTCCTTCGTTTGGTGGGTCGCCTTTTATATCTTACAACCACACGGCCCAACATTGCTTTTTCCATGCAACAATTAAGTCAGTTTATTGCTTCTCCTATGGATTGTCATTTTCAGGCTGCCACGTGTTTTGCGGTACCTCAAAGGTTCTCCTTCTCATGGCCTATTCTTCTCCCCCAACAGTCCTACAATTCTCTCGGCCTTTTCAGACTCTGACTGGGCTTGTTGCCCAGATACTCGTCACTCTGTCACTGGGTATTGTGTCTTCATGGGCTCCTCATTGGTTTGTTGGCGCTCGAAGAAACAGATGACTGTCTCTCGTTCCTCTTCGGAGGCAGAATATCGGGCTCTTGCTGCCCACACTTGTGAACTACAATGGTTACACTTCCTTCTAATTGATCTTCATCATGCTCCGACTGCCCCCATCAGTGTTTATTGTGACAATCAAGCTGCCATTTATTTGGCCCATAACCCTACGTTCATACGTAGGGAGCATATCGAGATCGACTTCCATGTTGTTCGTGAGAAACTTACCACCGGTTTGTTGCATCTGCTTCCAGTTCCTTCCTCGGCTCAACTTGCTGACGTCTTCACTAATGTTGGGTACCGAGCAATCACACAACAATCGAGATAGGAGAAAGGGAAGAAGAAAATAACACAGAATTTACCCTGGTTCACCCAATGTAGGCTATATCCAATTATTCACTATATTTCCTCACACACACTCGTACAATGCACTCAGGTTACAAGGAAATATATAGGCTTAGAAACCCTAAGCACCGTAACTATTCATGGGCCCAAGCCCAAACTACAAATAATAAAACACGAGACCCCTGTGCATATCTGCTGACGGCACAGTATGAGTCATACTCAACAACTAAGGCCATGCTACCTTCGTCGTTTCAGTCTATAATCTCCAAACTGGGCATGCACTTCATTCATGTCCACTTTGAGGGGGGTTAATACAGATAGATTCTGTTATAGGATCAGTTATAACAGTCATACTTGGCTTAAGTTAGTTGGGTTTGTTATTTGTATACCCACTTTACGTTGGGAAGTTAGCAGATTTTCTACTCATGTGTAAACTCTATATAATGCTTTTCTGTTGCCTACATTCAATACGAAGAATATACACAAAAAGCTTGAAATCTCATATCATTCGCTTCCTCTCTCATAAGTCATAAACCAGTACATATTTACTAAAACAAGTTTTCGTAGCAGCAAGAAGTGGAAATAAATCTGGCTGTAGTGATCTATGCACTTAGTATATCAGAAAAGGGACATTATTTGACCATAAGCAAATGCAAGATGTGCATTTTCAACAACCAAAACTGGAAAATGAGAGGAAAAATGAATAATAAAATTGATTTACTTAATTATGAAGTCCCTCAAGAAGCTATAATAATAATGAAAACAAGCAGACAAAATTTTTCCAAATAGAATCGCAGACAAAATAAAATTCAATTATTCTTATCCAGAAAGAATGGGAACTCATTCATGAATGATTTAGATTTTAAAGAGATCAAACCGTAAGTACAATTATCAATTACAAGCTAAAATCTTTATTAAAAAAAAGCGTCGGTGATTAAGAAGCAGCAACCAGCATGCTATCGCCAATAAATACCACATAAAGTGCAGTGTGCAGCTTTAAATTTACATTTTTTTTATCAGCAGCTTTAAATTTACATGGCTATAGTAAGAGACATTATTGATTTATTATTGATCTCAGAAAGAAGTGTCATTTTAAGTTTAACACCAAAGATAGAACAATGAAGAATTGCCCTCAGAACTATCAAGCTACAGAAAATTTATCAGCTTTATCAACTATATCACATTATTACTTCTAATATATTTGAATGCTGAAAATATCTAGCAATATTTATTTCAAACTTTTGTCTCGAGGCACTCTGGCAAAGTAAGCTAATAGATATTCACCCATTACTAGGATGCAAAGTAGGAGAGGCCCACATAGGATGGAATCAATGATTCACTCACAGTTAGTGAGGGAGTGGTAAGCCAGCAAGGGGGTTGTAAGTTTGTAACTGTAATCACCTGCTTACATGGCAGGAGGGTCATGAGTAAAAAAGAAAAAAGAGGTTATACAAGAAAAGGAGGAATAGAAGGGGATGAGAGAGGAACAGAGAAGCGAGCAAGGATTGAGTGTGCGATTGGATAGTGGGTTACAGGTCTCTTGAATGACCTTTGCGGCTGTTATTGTAATAGTGAATCTGTTATTGTAACTGGGAATTATTCCCACTTTTTTATACTCTGATACCTGGCATCCTATCAAAGCACATAAAACATTTACTCAAAAAACAGTTATGTATGTAATCCATGTTAAGCCAATATCAATTGAATAAATAGTCATCTGCATGATCAGCCAACTTTGCAATAAAGAATTAGCACCTTTGTCAACAATAAGAGTGTAATTATTGTAAAGTTAAATACAGTACCTGTGAAATGATATAATCTGCTTGTTGTTTTGCATAATAATGCTCAGATGGATGGAGTTTGCCAATTATGGGCAGTAGTTCGACATCTGACAGGTATCTGCAAAGATCGAGATGATAATCCAAAATCGAAAGATGTATGCTATTAGGAGACTACCATAATGATTCAAAGAAAGTAGACTAACAATGAAAATAGAAAGAGTGAAATACCCGTCCCCGTCCTTGTCAAGCTGAGCAAACAACACTCTAGCTGGAGCATCCATTGAATTATCAGAATTATGTGTATCATTGTGACTTTCTTCATCATAGTTCCTTACCAAATCAAATAGCCCATGGAAAAATTCTTTAAAGTTGACCTTCCCATCTCTGTCTGTATCTCTTTCCCTGTAAAAAAGAAATGGGTATATCAAACAATAGTAAGCCAAGGCAGTGATATAAATAAGCCCATTCCATATAAACTGAAGAATCCATTTACTTCAGACAATAAAATTAACTACAAATATTGTCCCAGTTTCTAATATATGGCACAATAGTCGGCGAAAAAACTAAACAAATATTGAAACTTCTTCTAGAGGAGGCAAATGACTGCAAGGAAAAAATCATTTTCAAGAATAACAAACCAACCATACATCCATCACTTACAAGTAATCAGCTGGGATGTAGCTAAACAATGGATTGAAGCATTCAACTTCAATCCTAATAGGTTGCAGAGACTAGGGTGAACACAAGAAATCCAGTCTTCAATGCATGAGTTACAGTTATGTGGAGATTAAAGATGGCTTTGGGAGTTATTTGGGATATATAGTTTGGGGACAAAAGGAAGGCTAAGAAAGATCAAAGTCAAGGATCTTATGGTAAAAAAAAGTCAACACTGCTTATTTCTGAATCTAAAGTAAACACTCATATATCCCTGTCTCCACCAGTATTGCTGCTTAATGAAAACTTTCCTATTAAGACTACAAGAAAATGGTAAATAGGGGTTATTTGGAACCCCATTAGCTTCATGTAGGCATCTAGGATTCCCCAATATGCTAAATAAACAAGGTACCAAGATAGACAGTGTTTGGTATCCAGGCACATGATTTCATTGTCATCCAAGACACATTCTGGACATAAGATCCCGCATATTGCAGGTATCTCTTACATCCCAATACCTGTGAATATAAAATGCCTGAGTAAAAAGCTTTACCAATTTCCATAAATTATCATAAAAAATGTATACCAAAGATCTCTGGGGTACTCATGTATCATAAAACTTTATTTATATCAATAATTTCATTTATCAAATTATCTTCACCATGATACATGATTAGATACTTAAAAGTTTATGAAATAGATCTATTATATGCAAGACCAAAGATATAATACATAGTATGAAAGAAACTGATTGTTAGAATATATGAAAAAAATATTCAATAGTATCTTGATTATTCTATCTTAAATGATTAATTTCAATATTTTTTTATTATCTCTTAGGATTGGTTTCTATATTTCTTTATTACCTCATGATTTGTTTTCTAATTAGTATAAAAAAGGGTTAGTGAATTATATTTTGTATCACATTATAACATGTCACAATACACAAGAAAACATATTCAAGTCTCTATTCTCTCAATTTCCTCCCACAATACCTAAAACCATATAATTTCAACATGGTATCAAAACAGTACCATCTTTCATAACTTATCCCGTCACTACTTCCTACTGAGTTTCCTAAAATATGGAGTTCAACTTTATTTCTATGATTCATTTTCTTCCTTCAAATTAGTTGTCTTTCTTGCTATGTTCTCATCCCGGCAAATTCATATCAGTTTTTTTTCATTGTCACCTGCCCACCACTGTTTTGCCTGGATTGCCGCCGTCTGTGACCCTTTTCAGTCTGGCAAAGTTATCAGAGCAATCATGCACTTCCACTTTCATTCACTTATGCCATCCCTATGCATTGTTGTCATCTGTGCGGGGGTGCATCCAACAGCTTTTCTGGTCAGCGATTCCTGCACCATGCTTGTCTCACTGTCCTCTTTTTAGATTTGTGATCGTTGGAGTTTGAATCTCTATTTGGATGCATCAATATGGGCCTCTAATTGGACTGTTATCTGTCATTGTTATCACTTTCTCTTGTTATGCCCAGTCCTTTGTAACCATTGCTTGCCACTATTACAATGCCTTTTGGCTTTATTGTTGTGTTGGTTACTGTTTGGCTCCCTTTTTCAATTTACAGTGTTGGCATAACATTAAAACCGAGAAAGTTGGAAACATGTCCTGGTTTTTGTCCCAGACGTGGTCTAGCCCCACTAGTTTTTGTCCTAGATGCAATTTGGTGGCTCCCATTTTTGCAGTATTGTTAAATAGCCGCTATAGTGGGACTATTACGCTATGGCATTGTAGAAATCCTACAATCCACTATCATGACTCCATTATAGCGCAGCTTCCACGAAAACAGCTATTGCTGTGATTAGTGTAGCGATTTCAACAGGCATTGTGGGAGTCACAGTTTTGAGGCTGAGATGTGGGGCTACATGTGACCCCCCCCTTAGTGTCCCACTCCCCTCACTCACAGAAACTCTTGAACTTATTCCATAAATGTTACATAAACCATTGTTCATGTAAGGCAGGACTCGTCTACCCCTCCATTAGTGCCTGCTTACCTCTTCCTGCATCCTCCCATCATGTCCAGAGAGTAGAGTAGTCTCCAACTAGTTAGTAACTGAAGTTGAAGATGTTGCAATGTTGGAAGAATTAGAAGCGGTAGGAGACATTGATTTTGAGGACTAAGAAGGAGAAGAAACCGAAGGATATGCCTCACTATCTGACAAGGAGAATGGTGATTAGGGAAGAGGTAGAGGAGAATGACTAAATATTTTGTCTTTAGCTTCTTTTTAATGTTTTCATGAACAATTGAACTTTTCAGTCAATATTATGCCAACTTTTATGCAACTTAGTTTTATTTGCATACAACTTAATTTGTAATACATGTATAATTGATTTATTTCAACCACTATGCAACTTTCACCATTTGCTCGTAACACTATCCGCTATATGATATAGCGGATTTTTTTGGTTTTTTTTCCATTTTCTGCAATCCATTATTCCGGTGACTTCATTTCTCTAATGAGTCATAGTGTCATACAATGATAAATTAGTGAGGAATTGACTGTTTTCATTTCATACCAGACTCGTATTGTGAATCATATGGTGGCAATTTCTCCTCTTTCATTAATGAGCCATGTGGTGATGAATTCCTTCCTTGGTTGTGTAACTCTCCAATATCTCAAGCATCTCAAGCATCTCAAGTTTCCATTTCAGTCATTTTTGGTGGAGCCTATATTATATTTTTCTTCCCTTTTTTCTAAGGGTTTTTAAAGTATAATGCGCTTCACCTTAACAGGGAGAATTAGAATATATGAAAAATATCCAACACTATCTTTGATATGTCTTGAAAAATATATGAATTGTTTCCTTATTCAGTTAGGATTATGAAGATTAGTGCTTTACGTTTTGTATCACACTGCAACACATCACAAATTCACAATACACAATAAAATATCATTTGAAGTTTCTATTCTCTCAATTTTCTCCCTCAATACCTAAAACATAACCATGTAATTTCAGCACAGATATATTGAGCCTTCATAGACTTTTTCTGATATTTGAGTTACCTGACTTCCTCCTTGCACAACCATTGATGAAGCTTGGGATTTTTGCTGTCAGCAGGGTGCAGAAAGCTAGAAGAAACAGACAAACAAAAATAAGGAAAGTCGTCAGCAAAGGGCGAAAGGGATCATCAAGTACAACGTTTCCTAACAAGAAGTAGACTAGAGGCCTCACTCATTGAATTCAGTTAAGTTTAGAACACCATCTCCATCAGCATCCGATGCATTAAAATGCTCTTCTTTCCACCAACCCATATCATAACCGAAAGATTCATTGTCTGTCGAAAAACAAAAACACGTCGTTCAAGAAACAGTCACAAAGGTGGAAATTCAAAGTTCACTATCAAAGCAAAACAGTGATCTCAAATTTGCACAACTACTCTTTAAAAATAAAAAATAAAATTAACAAAAAAAACTGTGGAAATTCAAAGTTCACTATCAAAGCAAACAGTGATCTCACAAGTTCAAGTTGGAGCCCTAAGTATGTAACTGTAATTGTTGCTTATAGTAGTCCTACTCAGCTCTCGGGCAATCTCGTAGCAATAAAGAACAAAGAAAGAGATCTAAAAAGGGACGTGCGTGCCTGCATTTTGAACCCAACTGGGAGGATCGTACTCGGAGAAGGAAACGAAGCCATCGTGGTTCTTATCGTGAAGCTCCATCTCCCTCTGCGTGCGATGCAGGACCTCGCGCTGGGCCTGCTGGAGGTTCCACTGAATCAACTCGTGCTCCGTCACGAACGAATCGGTGGGGTCCACGTCGATCTTCGGGAACAAGAGTATCAGCCTGTTGGTAACATTAAACTTGTCCTCGTCATTGAGGTAATCCTCGGCGTCCATGAAGTCCTCCCACTCGGGCTGGGACTCGTGGGCCGGGGCCGGGTCCGACTCCAGTTCGGGATGGGCCTGGTGGATTATCTTCTTCTCCCACTCCTTGTCCTCGCGATGCCGCTCGAGTTCGGCGACCAGCGGGTCGAAGGAGACGGCGTGGTGGCGCGAGGGGGCGAGGGTGAAGTTGGAGCGCAGCTTGAGGCGGCGGTGGCGGTGGCCGGAGTGCTTATCAGGGGAATGGTAGAGGAATAAGAGAAGCGCCGCTGCGACGAGTATGTAAATGAATATGGACGCTTTGGCCATCGCTGCTAAACAGTAAAAGCCACCACACCACACCAGATCTGATGTCTTCAATTCAACTCACTCGCGATCACGTTCATGCTCGCCGCCTTTATCCCATTTTTATATCGCATTTTCTCGTCACCATCATTATTATTTCTACCATTTACGCAACTTTTTTTTTTTTATTTTAACTGCGTTTTGAGGTAAACTTGGAGCCTTGTCTTGCTCGTAAGTAGGCTGGGTATCAGTAAGTTTGGTTTGGTGTGAAAGGAAGAAAAGAAAAACACTTGTCTGTCACTCCTCTAGTTAATAGTAATCAATAACAAATGCTTTCAACATGATCTTAGTATAAATAATCATTTTTATCTCTTAATGATAAAATATTAACAAATTTATTTTAGATAAAAATTCAAATTTTAGTTTATAATAATAAAAAAAATATAACAAATTCATTTATTTATTAATTTTCATTCGTTACCATTAATGAAAAAGTTTACTTAAAGATAAAAATATCACAAAAATAATGATCAATATGACTGATGAATAAATTTGATCAAATTGTCACTAAATTTTCATTGGACTAATTTGACAAATTCTAAATTTCGTTTCATTTAAGGATCAAATATAATTTAATATTCATTTCTCTTATATCTTTTTATCGTTATAGGCATAACATTACAATAATCACTTCAAAAAATGAGAAAGCAAACATAAATTAAAACAAACATAATAATAAGCGTAATATTGATTAATAAGAATTATATGTATGTTGCTATAAAAATTTCTATTGTGATAACATTAGATAATGACAAAATCAAGTTGGGTCTCATTTTTTTTTTTGCAAGGATTAAGTTAATGATTGTGCATTTTGGTTTGGGCCTCCTAATTTGGATAAAGTACTGTCATATTAAAATTTTAGAGCAACATACATAGTATACTTATTAATTAATATTATGTTTGTTATAACTTATTCTTATTTTCCTATTTTTTTTAAGTGTTTATTGTAATGTTATGATTCCAATAATTAAAAAGGAGAGGAGAAGATGAAGATTAAATTATATTTTACCCTTAAATGAAACAAAATTTGAGGTATGACAAATTAGTCAAATGAAAATTAAATGATATTTTGGTCCAATTAATTCCACAGTCATGTTGACAATTATTTTTGTAATATTTCCGTCCCTATGTATCACATAAACTCTTTCATTAAGTGTAACTGACGAAATTTAATATATATATATATATATATATGAATTTTGTCACACTTTTTTTCACTTTTGGAGATTAAAAGTTGAATTTTCATTTTTCATAAACGAATTTATCAATACTCTATATATTTAAGGAAGAAAATGATTGTTTATCCTAAAGATTTTTATATACTCAATTAATTAGAATTATTGTGTGAAGTATAATTTTTAAAATAATTATTATTAAAGTTAATAATACTATCATGAATAAATTAAATAAATTGCAAAAACTAATAATAATTTTATGTACTATCAGTATATTTAAATTAAATTAAAAATTAGTTTTTTAAGGAAAATTTTTAAAAATAAGGTTAAAAGGTGATTTATTAGTAAAACAAAAAATAAATTATCCATGGAATAGTTTTACATCATCACACTACAAAAAATAAGTGTTTTTTCGACGAAAAATATTCCGTTGAAAATTTTTGAATTTTCGACGGATTAATTTCCGTCGAAAAAATTCCGTTGAAAATACTTAGGTTACCGACGAAATTTTTCGTCGGAAAATATTTCATGAGAATTTTTTTAATTTTCGACGGATTTATCAACGAAAAAATTTTGTGAAAAATATTTGAATTGTATTTCAATTTTTTTATATTTATAAATTATTTACTTTATATTTATTAAGTAAAATATTTGCTTTACTCATTTATTGATATTTTTATTATTTTCTATAAAATAATAAAAGAGATACCATTAAACTTTTAAGATGCAAAAGCATTATTAAATTTATCATAAATAATTTTATTTAACAATTTTTTATTCACAATAGTGCAAATCATTGTCTAATAACTAAAAGGAAGGAAAAACAAAAATTCCATCATAAATAATATTTAGAGGATAAATAATTACAACTCTATTTTTTAATGTGTGTAATTACTTTAATTAAGATACTAGTGTTGTTTATTAAATAATTATTAAGTTTTAATTGTTTAAAAATATATTATTAATAAATAAATAAAAGTTTTAAAAAACTAAAACCATAACTTCAATGAACCTGACAATAAACTAATGTAGGAGTGTAAAAAAAATGATTCAAACCTAATTGGTTTTGAATTGAACTTTAATCAAATTTATTTAAAGTTAAATCGACTAATTTAAAATGATGTAAATTGATTTTCAAAATAAAATTGGTTTAAAATATTTTTTTAAAAAAATTTAATTAATTAAAATTCATTCGCAATCAATTTTAAACAAATTCTTTAAAACTAGTTTAAAAGAATTCATTCTCTCAAATAATTCAAACATTTGAATTTAAGACCCAAACTTATTTTTAAAACTGTTTTACATAATAATTATTGATTTTCATAATAATTATTTTAAATTCATATAAATAATAATTTTTATTAATTAATAATATAAAACTGTTTTACACTATTAATATTTATTCATTAAATTCTTGTTAAAAACACTTTTTTTTTCATTCTAATTTTTGAAACTACTTAATTATATAAATGGATTATCAAAAGTATAATTTTATAGTAAAATAAACTAATGTATTTAATATTCATACACCATCGAAATATAGAACTTTATACAAATAATAATTAGAATTTATATTAAACATAACTTTAAAATAATTAATGCAAAAATTAATAATTTTATTTACCTACATAAATTATTTTGCATTAATTTTATGCAGGTAAATTAAATTATTAGGAACTGAACATAAATTATTTACCTACATAAAATTTTATTCAACTAAGTATTTGTACATAATTGCGTGATATGTTAGTTATTAGGGACCACATAGATGTGTCAAGATTGACATTTGACTATCGGTTTCGTCTCTTTTATGGGTATGGTTTTGCCTCAACAATGGTCATCACCTATATGAGATAATAATGCTAATAATAATTATAGGCATTGAACAATTAAACCGTGGAAACAACACACACGTGTGTACAATATACAGAGTTACTGACCGTACTGCCACAATTCAAAAATCATATTACCGGAATGCCACACCAAGGAAAAAAAATACCAAAGTGCCACGGTACCTAGTTCGCTAGTCAGAAAAGCGAACTAGGTATGCTGAGATGGCGCCACTCTGGCTGACATGGCGCAATATAAGTGGCTCCCTAGTTCGTCATGCAACGGAGCGAACTACGC
>PYAF01005611.1:370123-393798 GCA_007407185.1 Glycine tomentella
CGGCGTATTAACATTATACAATATCAGAATGGCGCAGCAAGCATGAAATATAACAATAAAGGAAGCCAGAATTCAATATAAAACATATCTTATTATACATATATGGTGAATCTCTGTAATATACACAATACATGTTCTTCCTCAAAACTATACAGTTATCCCCTAGGATTTCAAAATATAGACAAAAGGAACAAAATGTCTAACAAGCTCAGTCATCTAAACCTAGGGTTGTCTTCACGCTCTATCCCAGCTCAGGCCTCTTGCCTTGGGATCTCTCAGGGACTTCAGTCTCAGTTCCTGCAACATGAGCCCCAAACAGGGGTGAGATAAACATCCCAGTAAACTTAGGGTTCTCAGAGGTTTCCCTCCCCCTGGTTCACTTCCTAGCATATCATAAATGTACAGAAACATCACATAACAGAACATAATTATTATCAATTAACAATCATATACAATCAATATACAGTGCCTGGATAGGATCATCCACTAAAGGGCACATCTATCCAGGACTTCACACTGAGAACCTGAATAGGATCATCCACTAAAGGACACATCTATCCAGGACTCAGGCCCGAGTAGGATCATCTACTGAAAGGCACCTCTACTCAGGACTTGCCGCCCAATACCTGAATAGGATCATCTACTTAAAGGCACGTCTATTCAGGACTTACATGGACGCCTATGGATTATCCCAAGGGAGATCATCCACTTAAGGGCACATTCCCAATGGGGTCCATAGTACCTCATACTACTGGCTAGTAGATTTCAAGCAATCACATCACAATCAGCACATAGCATAATCCATGCATTAATACGCTACACTAGTGTAATCAACGTCATCATAATCAGCAATATAACTTACACTATCTCAGTGTAATCAAATCATACACACCCTATCTCAGGGTTGAGCTAGCACTGAATTGCCAGCAATCATCAACCCATCTCATCGGTATTCAATATATATTCAGTATCAAAACATCATAGAACATCAGAATACAAGCCATATCAAACAATCACCCATATTGGGTGCAGTGAAACACAAGCAGGGAAGCAATCCCTGAAAACACTGAGCTTACCTGGTCGTAGCTCAGAAGTGGCTCCCCTAGTCTCTGGGTGGTCTCTACCAGCAGTGTGCACGTCACGCCCTACAGTAGGCATGAATCAAACAGTCAGAAACAGCGTTCAACCGTTTATATGGAAGGTATCACCCTTCCTTTCATAATCAGTTCAAAATCCTCTAACTTAAGGTTTATCTTAGTCTAGCTTCTACTAGGCCATACATCGGTCCTCAATGGTCTGCCTCAGTCTCACCAAGGCCTCAGAGTTCCTTTAGAACTCTGTACAATTCAAGTCAAAGCTGTACCAGAATCAAGAACCCACATTGGTTCAACTTAGCCAAAACACATATATAATCACGTTTTCACCGGTTATTTGGCCTTATGAATAACTTTTGTAAAGGTACTTAAGTTAATTCAGGTCCTAAAATTGCTCATTCACACACACTTTTCCCTCTCTAGAGCCAAACTCAAACCTCATCACAATTACATTTTCAACATGCCATATAGCTTAGAACAACCTCCTGACTACACTTTTCTAAAGAACCTAAGCCTAATTCCAGCTCTATAATCAATTGGTTACTATTCACCCAATCCCCAATTCCAAGAATTAAACGGTGAAAACGCAAGTTTCTTACCTTAAACAGTCAAGGAAGACTAGAGAATCTTTTCCCCTGACGCTTGCGTCCTTAAATCGCCTTTTCTTTCTCTCTGAGCTCAACTCTTTCTCTCAAAACTCAAGGGATGGGGTTTTTCACCAACTCTCACAAATTAGGCTGAAATTTGGCTTATAATTGGTTCTAATCAAGATTATAGGTGATTAGGAGGTGTTTTATGGGTGTATGATGAAGGTATGAAGCTCCTAAGGTTCATCAATGGTGGTCTAGGTGTAGGGAGGAAGAGAAATAGTGTTTTGGGGCCAAAATTTCGTAAAATGGCCTTTAAATACTAGGTCTGCCGACATTCCCGCGCTAATCGCGCCATATATGGCTCTATCCGCGCCAAGTTCCAGCAACTGTGGCGCTAACCGCGCCATTCTGGCGCTAATCGCGCCAACTTCCAGCATCTGTGGCGCTAACCGCGCCAACTGGCAGAACCTGTGGCGCTAGTCGCGCCAATCTCACGCTAACCGCGCCAGGACCATATCCGTCGCTAAAACTGTCGCTAATTCTGTCGCAAAATTTTAATTTTTTTTTTTTACGGTTATTATAATATGCTTTGAAGCAATATACTATTGTTTCCAACTTCTCAAGTCACTACTTCCTTGTATTTTAAGAAAATTGGTTGATTTTTTCCCCTTATTTCTTTCAGGTATATCTATCTTTTTTGTCAAATTCAAAGATTTTGAAATGGTTTAAATATGTTTTTGATTTCTATAAATTTTAACATTTTTTTATTTTGGTTCTTTGTAATTTTTTTTTCTAATTTTAGTCCTTATAAATTTATACTTTTTCAAAAATAAAGGATATAAAATATGAAGAAAGTAATGAGATTTTATCTCACTTTTTTAAAACCTTTTTTTTAATATAAAATATAATATTTAATTATTATTTTTATAATCAAATTTGTCATGTTGAAAAAAAAATTGACTTTGTTATGGCAATGTGAACCGTGGATTTTTTTTTTTTTTTTTACAATTTCATCACCTTCCCTTACGGGAGTTGGGGGAAAGAAAATCCAAAAAAACTAATCACCACGGCCTCTAACTTTGTTCTCTTTTAACTGAATCTACAAGTCTTTAAAGGCCAAAGTAATATTCTGCAAAAATCTGCCAAATAAACAACAATTTCAGGCTTGTCGGAGGGTTTCTTGATAATAGGATAACTAAATTTAGTTAAAGACTGTTTAGTTAGTTAAGTCAGTTTATAAGCTTTGTCTATTTTTCTCTTTTATCCCTCTGTTATATGCTATATATATAGAGCAGCGATCATCATGTAATATACAATACCTTTCTATAAATAATATTTTGTATCATTCCGTTTACTTTCTTTCTGGTTCTTTCTATCTTTTCTCTTGCTGTGAGTATTCTTCACCTTGGGTCTGATACCTTACATGGTATTAGAGCTTTGATTTCTGCCACCTCTGAAGGTGCGACCCCCTCTGCCTCTTCGTCCACCAAAAGCTCGACCACCAGTGTATTCTTGTGCCATATTGCTTTGATTGAAGTTGGCCTGAATAGGAGTAAGATCTGTTTTCTTGAAACGATCAAGCATGTCTTCTTGAGCCAATAAGAATGCTTCCAACTCAATTATCGAAAAAGGGGGAGATTTGGACATTACAGATGTAATTAGGGGAGCATATTCTTCACTTAATCCATCAAGGATTGCCTCGGAGTATTCAGCATCAGTGAGAGGATATCCTACAGCTCCTAGAGAATCAACAACTTTCTTGATTTGAAGAAGATACTCGGATGCTGGACCTCTCTTTTTAATAGATTTCAGTTGATTTTTGAGTTGCTTGACTTTGGCTTGTGTGTGGGAAGAGAAGTAAATCTTGAGTTTTGTCCAGATCTCATGAGCAAATTTACAACCCACCATTCTCTTCTTGAACGACATGTTCATTGATGAGAGAAGCCAAGAAACAAGAAGATTATCTTGTTGATGCCAGTGAGTATATGTTGCATTTTCAATCATGTTTTCTTGATCTTCAAATGTCTGATACTGAGTAGGAATTTTATCTTTGTCAAGATGATATTGGAGATTGTGACCATAGATGGAGGCTAGGGCAAGTTGTTGCCATGGCAGAAAACTTTCTTCATCAAATTTATCTGCAATTGGAATTGAAAAGGACTTCATGATGAGTTTTGTTGCAGGTGTGCTTGCATTGCTTGGCTTCAATCACTTCTCTCTGAACTTCATATTCCTTGCACAACTCTTCCCACTATTTTCTGTGATAATTCTAGTGCAGTTATGTTAGCAGCAAATCCAATTATGCACCACAGAACCAAACATTTTGAATTGGATCTCTATTTTGTTCGTGATCGTGTGTTACACAAACAAGTCTTTGTTCAACATATTCCTGGCACTGAACAAGTTGCAGACATTCTTACCAATACTTTCCATTGGTTTCGTCACAAACTCAGAGTCATTTCATCTCCGCTGAGTTTGCGGGGGGATGATATTAGGATAACTAAAGTTAGTTAAAAACTGTTTAGTTAGTTAAGTCAGTTTATAAGCTTTGTTTATTTTTCTCTTTTATCCCTCTGTCATCTGCTATATATATAGAGCAGTGATCATCATGTAATATACAATACCTTTCTATCAATAATATTTCGTATCATTCAGTTTACTTTCTTTCTGGTTCTTTCTATCTTTTCTCTTGCTGTGAGTATTCTTTACCTTGGGTCTGATACCTTACATTTCTTGGGTATTAAAGTTAACTTTATGGAGGAGACGATGATAAGGGTGTTGAAGTATATATCATTAACAAGTTGATTATAATTTCTTATACCTGTAAACCATTTATTGTTATCCACTTGACAACTCATAGGATTAGATTTTGGTTCTTCCATGCCAACAAACAAATGAATATATATACAAAAAGAAAATGATATCAAGAAATGCGGGCTGTTATGGCAATAGTAGTATAGTGTTTTCCTTTTCAAACTCAAAAATAGAAAGTGATGAAGAATGAACTTTGCCATCAGCTTTGCGTGAGGCATGAGGATGATGTGGGAATGATTTGGCATTTTTCTTTTCCACAAAACCTTTAAGTATGTATATGTGAAACACATAGTATTATTATAGTTAAATCCAACAAAAAGCACTATGTATAGTATAAAATCCTTAAAATTGACCTTTCAAGGATTTTTAAAATTTGAAGTTGACATGAATTGTTAAGTACCATTTTTATCTAAAAGTAGCCAGACAATCCATGACATCAAAATATTACCTTGAATAACTTTCCTTCAAGTTGTCATGCAGTACCTTTATATCGATCATGGGCATGGTTGATGATCTAAGGTTGAGTCATCCCACCAAAGGTTCAAGATTCACTTCCTATTTTTCATCCCTTTAAATACCTCTTTGGAATAGAAGAGGCTCATCAACCCAAGTGAGCATAATTCCCTTAGCTAGTTCAGACCATTCCTCTTCAACTTCTGCTAGTCTCTTCAATCACACAAAAACCTTATTAATCATTAATCATGCAGACCTCACTTCTTCGTGAGCTAGTTGTTGGAACTCCAGTCATCTTGGAAACATATGATCAGCTTGAAAACTCAGTTAACATATACTTACCTGGTCCTGCCACTCAATGCCAATATTCAACCACGACATCAAAGCAAACTAAAATTTTCTTTTCCTTTTACACACAAACATCTAACTTTGTTTAGACGTAGTTATATATATATATATATATATATATATATATATATATATCTGAAATTGTTTAGCTTGGTGAACGGATCTAATTCTATTTATAGTACTCTGAAATTGCAGTGAGACTGGGACAAATATATCTGAAACTGTTAAGAGAAATTTAAGCTTAAGGGCTTGCATTCTTCGAGTAGGTGGAGTGGAAAAAGTGTTCAAGCAGTTTTTTAGCATGGGAGAAAGGGAGAGGTTGTTGAAAGTTTCCCAATGTTATCTTTCCACCACATCTGGTCCTCTAGCAGGTTTCCTCTTCATCTCCACTGACAAGGTTGCCTTTTGCAGTGAGCGATCAATGAAAGTCTTTACTCAGAAAGGTCACATGTTGAGGATCCGTTATAAGGTCAGTTCATGGTATATATCCATCCTGCTTGACACTACATATGACCTATGATATTGATAGCTATTCAAACATGGTTCATATAAGCTGAGTTGCAGACTTAGCTGCCAGCATTTCACGTTGTGAATGCAAGAGTTCACATTTTGATGCCTTATTTCTTGCAGAATCCAAGCTATATGTATTTTGTGGCAAATTGGCTGGCAATGCTTAGGGCCAAACTACTTTTGTGGAAGGTATCCATCCATCCAGGCACAGACCTGTGTTAGAAAGGAAGTAGAGGAGGGAAACATATATAGAAAAAGAGGGAACAAAATTATTAGCTTCTCAAATGTACAGGTTTCAGCCTCAATTTTACCCATTAATTTATTCTGTAAATGTTATCAGAACCAGAGTCTGTAATGGAGCTTGTATCATACCATCTAACACTTTAGTCAAATTTGTGTAAGTATTTAAATGTGAGTCTGTTTTGTTTAATTAGCTTATATAATTAACAGGAGCTGAAAAGAATACAATTGATAAATGGGCACGTCAACTATAGTTAGTGAATTGATTTCATTAACGGTTAACTGTTAACTGTTATCAGTATAGTGATGTTTGATTAATTAAACTTAAGTTTGGTTGAAGTTATGGATGTTACATTCTCACTGGATCCAACTTATAAATCAGTTATAGGGGGTTTAGCATGACTCCAAATGGGTTGTCAAATATGCATGTGAGTGTAATCTCATTAGGACACTTGATGTTCAATGTTGAACCACCCATGACTAAGTCCCATATCTAAGTCCCATATCGATGAGTAAAGATAACAATCATGTGAAGTTTTGTTATAAAATGCACGATTCAAAGTGTAAAAATCATACCTTTCTCGGCCTTTTGGCTAAGATCAAGTGTAGTATCTGTTCTTATCAGTTTAATATCTGATATGTGGACCATTGGTCCACACGATATTAAATTTATTTTTTGAAGGGGAGGGCTCAATACAGTAGCTTGCTACTGGGGTCTTCAAGTGTCGCCCTTGTGTTGCACTGTAACATGGGCCTGACACACCCTACATTTGAGTTAAAATTTCTTGTATGGCACATAGGTTTTGGAGTTCGATTTGGATGACCCGGCTTTTGTATTTTTTAAACTTTGGGCTTTTATTTTATATTAGGATTTGGATAATTTTATTGACTAATTACTAGTATATTCAAATTCTCTTTCTAGTATTTTTTTTTTGTATTTTTAAACTCATTTTTCTGTAACCTCATATCGTTAGTATTTAAGTTTTGAACCGATTTTGTCTCATCATGCGGGTTTTTCTAGTGGATTCTTCGTCCATCATCCATTTTTCTCTTCTGTGAACCATTTTCTACTGTAACTTCATATCACAATTTGTCCAATGTTATTATTCATTAGCATACGATGTTATAAAAGTCATTAAAAACCATAAAGAATGCAATTTTAATAAAATATCTTAATGTCAAAAGAATTAAGAAAATAGTTAATACTTGAATAATGAATAGTATTATTAAAAGCTTAAAATCATCCAAAAGAAATAATATTGTTTAATTCATACATTAATCTTAATTAATCTACCATTCTTAATTGGGGAGATTTACACCAATAGGTGAGTAACCAAGACATCACACCTTAATCAAAAATTTTAATGTTTAGTTTATAAGTTTTCTTATCACTTATATGATGTTCAACTTTTTTATTTTTTATTTTTATTTGATGTGAAATTTTTTTTATTTCACACTTGTACTCTAATAAATATAATGATACTTAATTTTGAATTTATGTTGCTGAATCTATTTTGTTATTATTCTGTGGAAGCTGTGCTCAATTTTGTAGACATCCAACTTAACTAATTTTCTCCATCGTTCAGTGTATTGGTTGAACTGGCTATGCAAGGTGAACATATCTAATTATGTTTATATAAGCTCAAATTGCAGTGACCAGTGAAAGTGGGGGCAAACATATTTGAAACAGTCAAGTCAAACTTTTTTCATGTGTTTAAGCAGTTTTTTAGTGCGAGAGAAGGAGAGACATTGCTGAAAGCTCTCCCAGTGTTGTCTGTCCGCCACATCCGGCTCTCTAGCTTGTCTCTTAGTATCCACTGATAAGGTTTCCTTTTTCTATGAGAGATCAATGGGAATCTCTACTCAGGCCACATGTTGAGGATCCATTATATAGGTCAATCATGAAGTAGTATATGCATAAACCTCTTCATATTTCTGTCTCTTTTGATGCAAGATTTGCTGAAGTACTGAAAAGTATATATGGTCATGTACTGCAGGTTGTCATTCCACTGAAGAGGATCAAGTACAATAACCAAAATGAAAATGTTCAGAAACAAGACAGTCAACAATTTTGATTTCTGGTTTTATGGGTGTCTTGAAATATCATAATAAAACTTTCAAATATCTTAAGTGTTTTTTCAAGCTTAGTTGAGTAGCAAAATCCAACATTTGAGCTTGAAGCTTCATGTTGTCAGGACAAACATAAAGATACAAGTGATGATCAGAAACAACATCTTAGTCTGTGAAAGCAAATGGTCGAGGTAATATCTGCTGAATTGCAGACTAAGCTATTGGCACATTGTGGACAAACATTGTGAAATACAATACAAGAGTTGACCATTGGGTCCTTTGTTGCGGACTGGTTGGCAATGCTAATTAGTAAGGACCAGACTGCTTTTGCAGAAGCTAAGCCAGCCAGGGACTTGTCATAGAAGAAAAGTGCAAAGGGTAGAGAAATTGAATAAGAGGGAAGAAAAATGGTTCTGAGTACAGTGTTAGTCACTGCACTATGGCATGGTAAAAGAAGACAACCAGATGTTGGATGTACTTCAACGACATGTTTATCCCTAACAGGAACAAGATGGGTGCCTTGTAATGCTCCTCCCTATAATTTTATTAAGCTTTCTTTGGTTGATGGATAATCCTGGTCAGTCAGCTTGTGGTGGCTGGTTGGCTGAAGTTTCACATGGAATAAAGCAAGAGATGGAACTGACAGAGTATATTATAAAATGGGGAAACATGGTCACTTACAAAACATCTTTGCGCTTGGGGCAATGACGCAGCTAGTGAGGTTCTAACCGAGGCGTGTCTATTGCTGGTTGAAAACTATTTCCAAACCCCCTCTGGTTCACTTAGGCCTTCGAGAATTTCTGGAAGGGCTCCCTCGGGAAAAGCCTTAAAAAGTAAGTTCGATATTTTTTTTCTCATAAATTGAATCTGAGATTTTAAATACCAAGTACTGTTCCCCAATCAGACTGAGATTTTAAATACCGTAGTATTTTTTCTGGTTTAATTTTCAAGACAGTTCGGTTCTCTAATGGATTGCATTGAAATATAGACACGTGATTTGTTCCCTTACATCAACTACCCTGGAAACTTGTTCTTGAAGATATATAAGCTGATACTAGAAAACCTAACCCTTACAAGGTAACTTTTTTCTTCTAAAAAGTTGACTAGGATACCGTCCCATATTATTTCTAAAAGCAACTGAACAGTCCATGATGTGAAAATATTATCTTGAATAATTTCCCTCCAAGTTGCCATGTCAGTAGCTTTATATGATGATCCAAGGTGGAGTCATCCCACTAAAGTGTCAAAGATTCACTTCCTATTTTCCATCCTTTTAAATACCTCTTTGAAATACAACGGAATAATAAACCCAAGTTAGCATAACTACCACCACCTGTTCCTCTTCACCCGCTGTTAGTCCCTTTGATAAAAACAAATATATTTTTGCTAATCATCAAACATGCAGACCTCACTTCTTCATAATCTAGTTGTTAGAACTCCAATCATCTCCGCTACATATAATCAGCTTCAAACGTCGGTTAGCAGATACTTACCAGATCCTGCCATTCAATGTCACTACTCAACCAAAGCATCAAAGCAAAATTTCTTTTTCCTTTTCAGACAAATATCTTATTTTATCATGAAATATTGTTGGGGTTACCAATACGAGAGATTCTATATATGTGTTAGGTAGAGCATATTCAGTTGCGAACAAACTTGGAAGGAAGGTGGATAGTCTTTCACAAGGAGTCCAAGAACATGGTGAGTATCATTGTAAGCCATTGATATGTTTCCAAGTGACGGCACTGATAAGGAACTATTTTGAAAACCATGCCTAATTTTCGTCTAAAGGACTGGTTTTGAGAGTATAACTAATTTTCTCCTTCCTTCAGTATATCAGTTGAACTGGCTTTACTTGATGAACATATCTAATTCTGTTTATGTAACTCTGAAATTGCAGTGAGACTAGGGACTAACATATCTGAAACTGTTAAGAGGAAGTTAAGCTTAGGGGCTTGCATTCTTCAAGTGGGTGGGGTTGAGAAAGTGTTTAAGCAATTTTTTAGTGTGAGAGAAGGGGAGAGGCTGTTGAAAGCTTCCCAGTGTTATCTGTCCACCATATCCGGCCCTCTAGCGGGTCTCCTCTTCATCACTACAGATAAGGTTGCCTTTTGTAGTGAGAGATCAATGAAAGTTTTCAGCCAGAAAGGGCACATGTTGAGGATCCATAATAAGGTCAGTCGTAAAGTAGTATATACATAAAACCTCTTCATATTTCTCAATTTCTCTTGATCCAAGATTTGTTGAAGTTCTGATAGGTATATATGGTTGTTTACAGGTTTCCATTCCATTGAAGAAGATCAAGTTTGTAAATCAAAGTAAAAGTTCAGAAGCCAGCACAAAAGTACATAAAGATAGTCGTAGAAAACCTTTTGATTTCTGGTTTATGGGTATCAGGAAATATCAGAAAACCTGAAATATCTTTCTCAAGCTTAGTTGAGTAGCGAAATCCACTGTTTGAGCTGGAGGCTTCATGTTGTCAGGACAAACATATAGATACAAGAGATGATCAGAAACAAAATAAAAATTGGCAGGCTGGCAGCTATTATTGAAGACATTGGACTTTGTCTTTAATAAAAGCAGCTTCATTGTTTTATCCATTGTGCTGGACACAACATGTTGTTGTGACAGCAAATGGAAGTGGTTCATATCAGTTGAATTGAAACACTTGGTTGCTAGCACAATGTGGACAAAAGGTTTTGAGTACAAGAGTTCATCATTGGTGCCTTATTTATTGCAGAATGCAAGCCACATGTATTTCAGTGGATGACTGGTTGTTAATGCTAATTAGTAAAGGACCAAAGGGCTTTTGCAGAAGGTATGCGTCCATGGACTAGCCTATGTTAGAGCTAGCTGGTCTCTGAAGGGAGATTACGGTGGAAGAAAAGTTCATAGGAAAGATAAACTGAAGGGTACTAAATTGCTAGTTGCCCAACTGTAGAAGTTTAGGCTCAATTATTTGTAAATTTGATCATGTAAATATTTTCAGAACCAGGTTGCCGAAATTGTATTCCAGATTGTACTCTTCCTATCCAACTCTTTAATCAAATTTGCATATAATTTTTCAAATGTGAATTTGTTTTAGTCTTAATTAATAGCTTAAATAATTAACAGGAATGTGACAGATGAAAGTGATAAATGAAATATTCTGGTATAATTAGTGGATTTATTTTATTAAAGTTGTTAATTAATTTTGTTACTTATTACAGTTAGTTATAGTAGAGTGATATTTATTTTTAAATTAAAGTTTGTTGAGTCATTGATCTCACCACATATGGAACGAGATAAGTTAGTATAGTCCAAATTATATAGGGGCAGATTTGGGCTTGTTTTCTAAGTCCTGACAATGTGACCTCTGGACTTTCAAAAAATTGCTAGGATACCATTTTTGTGAACCAAATCTAGTCTGGCTGGTGAGTACAAAAAAACTTGAAGAATATTTTTAACTACCTCCATATTATATATACACACGCACAAAAGAATGTCCTATGATATCCATAAAAACAGAAATATTTAAAATATTTCAATCGTTACTCGCAAGAAATAAGAGTCAATTTTTCTCAAGAAGATTACAATTTCTTGGGTATGAAAGTTAACTTTATGGGTATATATGATAAGGCATCACTGATAAATGATAACTTCTTATACCTGTAAACCATTTGTAGGTACCCACTTGACAAAATGAATAACTTCTTATACCTGGAATATATATACAAAATACTAGATAATAATGCAAAAAGTTCTACTATCAGCTTTACGTATGATATGAGACATGGAAATTTGCCTTTCCACAAAACTTAGAAGTATGTCGAACACTCTTCTCTTCCCCGGCACATGACTTTCATAGCCAACTTGCAGCCGCAGAAAACTTTCTATTTTGAAATAGACAATTTCACGTTCCATTGTCATGTTTTTAATAATATTCATCCCTTACCATCATCATAGCCCTGTCAGCAAGCTCACTTTATGATATGGTTTGACCCAACAAAAAGAACTGATGGCTTCATCAATGACGGTGTCTGAGCTTTAGTTTAGTCTCAAACCACATGATGAGAGCATGGATACAATGGTTTTAGTTGCTGCTGATATCAATATCTTCAATGATAAGTCAATCACTCAAAAACAAGATGAAGACATATATCTATGTTCAGGGAATTGTCCCCTTTAATTTCCCTTGAGAAAAGTAAGAGATTGTGTTGTCTCCCACATAACATGTCGGTACATATCCTTGAAGAGTGTATAAACCCATGCAAGTCCCAACTTGAACTTTCATAAAGTCTTAACTGTATTTTAGCATTGAACTTTCATAAATTTAATTCAACCTTCAACCGTGTTAGAGAAAGCGAAAAATGATGTTCTATGTTAAGCAGTCTATTAACTGTAAACAGGTCATAGATATTAGATAGTCATACGGCATAAACTACACCATTTCTTTACTTTTTCCTAACTTTATCACAAGAGATTTTGGAGAAGTATGGCATCACAAAGTTCAAATGCCAACTCATAAAGCCTTGGTGACACATCCTCACATAAGCTATAAAAAAAGTATTGCAACTAATCGGTGTATTCATCATTTACTTTTTCAACTTTAATTTCCTTACCTGTTTCCAAAGCAGTGCAGTTCTCCAATGGTTTGTGTGACAACATGACAATATGCTATCAGACACAATGCTTTTATTTCCTTACTTAAATCAATCACCATGGAACCTTGCTCCTGAAGATATACAAAACCTTTCTCTAAGCCTTGTAAAATAAATCTTTCAAGAATTTTTTAAATTTAGAAAAAGTTGACTTGAATCTTTCTCTACCACTTTTTTTTTTTTTTTTTTCTGAAAGCAGGCAAACAATCCATGACATGAAAATATTATCTTGAATAACTTTCCTTCAAGTTGCCCTGCAATGCCTTTATATCAATCATGGTCATGTTTGATGATCTAAGGTTGAGTCATCCCACCAAAGGGTCAAGATTCACTTCCTAGTTTTCATCCCTTTAAATACCTATTTGGAATAGAAGAGACTCATCAACCCAAGTGAGCATAACTTCCTTAGCGAACTAGTAGCCACGCCTGTTTGTTTTCACCTGCTGCTAGTCCCTTTGATAAAACAGAAACCTTGTTTGTTAATCATCAAATATGCAGACCTCAGTTCTTCATAATCAAGTTGTTGGAACTCCAGTCATCTCAGCAACATATGATCAGCTTCAAAAGTCAGCTAGATACTTACCTGGTCCTGCCACTCAATGCCAATATTCAACAACAACATCTAAGCAAAGTAAAATTTTCTTTTCCTTTACAGACAAACATCTAACTTTTTTTAAGACCTATTTATATATACCTGAAATTGTTTAGCTTGGTGAACAGATCTAATTCTATTTGTATTTCTCTGAAATTGCAGTGAGACTGGGGACAAATATATCTGAAACTGTGAAGAGAAAGTTAAGTTTAGGGGCTCACATTCTTCGAGTCGGTGGAGTGGAAAAAGTCTTTAAGCAGTTTTTTAGTGTGGAAGATGGAGAGAAGCTGTTGAAAGTTTCCCAGTGTTATTTGTCCACTACATCTGGTCCTCTATCAGGTTTCCTCTTCATCTCCACTGACAAGGTTGCCTTCTGCAGTCAGAGATCAATGAAAATCTTTAATCAGAAAGGCCATATGTTGAGGATCCGTTATAAGGTCAGTCACAAAGTAATACATACATAGGCCAAACTTAACAAGTCCTTATTGGAGAAGATAAGAAAGTAAAATATAAATCAAACTTCTCTCATAAGTTAAATCAACTTATGCATTTCAACTTTTTTTAGAAAATTCTCTTATCTAAGTTCTTCATAGATTAAATGCATAATCTAATTTTAACTTACAGAAGTATTATTCATTTTACCTCCTACTTTCTTTTTCTTTCAAGTGTTCATGGAGAACCTTATCCTAGCTAGCCTATCTTCATATTTTTCAGTTTCTTTTGATCCAAGATTTGTTGAAGTTCTGAAGTATATTTGGTCATGTGCAGGTTGTCATTCCACTGAAGAAGATTAAGTGTGTGAACCAAAGGGAAAATGTTCAGAAGCCAACACAAAAGTACATAGAGATTGTCACGGAGGACAACTTTGACTTCTGGTTTATGGGTGTACTAAAATATCAGAAGACTTTCAAACATCTTGAGCAGGCAGTTTCTCAAGCTTAGGTGGGTAGCAAAATCCACCATTTTTGAACTCCAAGATTCATGTTGTCAGGCCAAACACAAAGATACAAAGGATGATCAAAAACAAACTAAAATTTGGCTGCTATCATTGAAGATGTTGAGCTTTGTCTATAGGGATTTCACTTCATTGTATATATCCATCCTTTGGGACACGACATTTGATCCGAGATAATAGCAAATGGATGTGGTTCATATCAGAAGAGTTGCAGACTTTTCTTCCAGCAAACCAGGTTGTGAATGCAAAAGTTCACCATTTGGAGGATAATTTCTTGCAAAATCCAAGCTGTATGTGTTCTGTGGCTGACTGACTGGCACTGGTAAGGACAAGACTGACTTTGAGGAAGGAAAAAATGCATAGAAAAAACAGGAACAACACTGTTAGCTTCCAAAATGTACACGTTTGAGGCTCAGTTACACATTTATTTATTATGTAAATGTTTTCAGAACCTGAGTTTGTAATTTAGTTTGTATATATACGATCTAACTTTTTAGTCAAATTTGTGTATAATTATTTAAATGTGAGTCTGTTTTACTTAAGTAGTTTAATTAATTAGAAGTAAGCTATTGCTCTCACTGGATCCATCTTATAAATTAGGATTGCTCTAACTGTGGGACTACATCTGAAACCGGATAAGTTTGCATTGTACAAATGATACAGATAGGGTTGGTTTTGTGACTGAATTGTGTCAATATAACGCCTGGGCTTCTTTCACAATTTCATCAATTTTCCTTGTATGGAATTGGTGGAATGACAACCAGAAACGCTAAATCACCATAGATTACAACTATAGCATACATGAGACTAATACAAAAAAAAAAAGGTTTAAGTCCCACATTGTTTGGTTATCATTATTTTTAACTGTTTATAGTAACCTTTTTTAATTGCATAGCAAAATAAGCGTAGTCTTGTATGGTTTGGATTATGCTGACTATGCTAAGTGGCTTTCTTTGGTTTTGAAAATTGCATGGCAATTAATTCTCAGCCTTTTTTTTAGGCTGACGATCAATTGTTCTGATTATTTCATTTTATGTATATGAAAAATAACTAGGATACCATTTTTTGAACTAAAACTATTCTGGTGAGCATAGACGAATTTGTTAATGACCCCATCCATATATACAAACAAGAACGCCCTATCTATAAAAATAGAACTATTTTGGAAAGAAAAAAAATCTTTATCCTCAGGAAGAATTCATTTTTCAGTTCATTTTTTTTTTAAATATATCAGTAAGGATACGCAAGAAATTAATAAGACAATTCTACAACCTTTTGTACAATATGTAGTCTTAGTCAAGTTTTCTATAAAAAAAAGGTTGTATATATATCAAGGAATATGGCAAATCCTTCAGCTTTCTGTGCAAGTTCTTGGATATGAAAGTTAACTTTATGGGTAGATGATAAGGTATCACTGATATCTTGATAATCAGCTAATGGAACAACAAACAAAAATAAATATTTCAAATTTTCAATGGAATAAATTTGATCGTTGCCTTCAAATTTCAAAGCAGGACATTAATTCCTTTCCAGTAAGGACAAGTATGTCATAGCAACAGGAGCATTGACCCTTTCAAAACTCCAACAGAAAGGCTGAAGAAGGAACTTCTACTATACATCAGCTTTACATGAGACATGGCAATTTGCTTTTCCACAAAACTTTGAAGAATTTCCAACATTCTACTTTTCCACTACTGCTGCTCCCAGCACATGCATGACTTTCATAGCCAATGTTCAACCGCAGCTTTTTTAAGATGAAGATAAAGTATTGCAACTAATTGGTGTATTTCATTATTTACTTTTTCGGGTTTAATTTCCTTGCCCGCTTCCAAAACAGGCAGTTTTCCAATGGTTTGTGTGATAACATGGCAATATGCTATCAGCAACAATGCTTTTATCTGCTGACTTAATTCAATCACCATGGAATCTTGCTCCTGAAGATATATTAAATTTTCAACAACAAGATGGTGATGGTCAACCGAGAACCTAAGTGGACAATAGCTCGAATATGGAATCCCTAACGATGCCTTATAAACACCTTCTCCTCTCAATCCATCAAGGTGAATACCTTGGATATGGGAACCCTAACAATGCCCGTGGACTTGAGATAGGAACAAACATAGTTACTCTCTAGTAAGGTCAAGTGTGTGTCATAGGAGCAGTAGCATTGACCCTTACTCAAACAGAAAGCTCTGGAAGAAGGAACTTCTACTATATCAGCTTTACATATGAGACGACATGGCAATTTGCTTTTCCACAAAACTTTGAAGTATGTCTGACCAACACTCACTCACAGACTCTTCCGCTAGCCAACGTGCGGCCACATGCAGATTACTTTCCATTTCTGACTAAAACAATTTCACGTTCCTTAGCTTTTGCCTTGTTTCTCTTAATTATCCCTTACCATCATAGCGCCCTGTCAGCAACCTCACTTTATGATATAGTTTTGACACTACAAAAAGCACTGATGGCTTCGTTAATGACTGCCTGAGTTTTTAGTTGAGTTTCAAAAACCCCGAGAGCATGAATGCGTGCTTTTAGACTTTTTAGTTGCTGCTGATATCAATTTCTTCAATGATGAGTCAATCACTCGAAAACAAGATAAAGGCATATCTATATTCAGGGAATGGTCCCTTGAGAAAAGCAAGAGACATATTGTGTTGTCTCCCACATCAGCATGTAGGCACACCCCATGCAAGACCCAACTTGAACTTTCATAACAATATTTTAGCATTGAATTTTCATAAATTTAGTATCCTTATTCAACCTTCAACCCTGTTAGAGAAAACAAAAAATGATATTTTATGTTAAGCAGCCTGTTAGTTGCGAATAGGTCATATATATTAGATAGTCACATGGGATAAACTTCACAATTTCTTTCCTTTTTCCTGCCTTATCAAAAGAGAATTAATTTGGAGAAGTCTGACATCAGAAAGTTTAATTAAATGCCTTCATAAAGCCTTGGTGACGCATCCTCTCACATAAGCTGATATAAAGCATTGCAACTAATAGGTGTATTTCATCATTTACTTTTTCGGGTTTAATTTCCTTGCCTTGTTTCCAAAATTAAATAAGGGAATATGCTATCAGCAACAATGCTTTTACTTGCTTACTTCAATCAATCACCATGGAATCTTGCTCCTGAAGATATATTAACCTTTCTCTAAGCCTCTTAAAATTAACCTTTCAAGGATTTTTAAATTTTAAAAAAGTTGAAATGAATCGGTTATGCAACATTTTTATCTAAAAGCAGGCAAACAATCCATGACATGAAAATATTATCTTGAATAACTTTCCTTCAAGTTGCCATGCAGTACCTTTATATCAATCATGGTCATGGTTGATGATCTAAGGTTGAGTCATCCCACCAAAGGGTCAAGATTCACTTCCTAGTTTTCATCCCTTTAAATACCTCTTTGGAATACAAGGGACTCATCAACCCAAGTTAGCATAACTTCCTTAGCAACCTAGTATTTCAGACCATTCCTGTTATCACCACTGCTGCTAATCCTTTCAATTAAACAAAAACCTTATTAATCATCAATCATGCAGACTTCACTTCTTCATGAGCTAGTTGTTGGAACTCCAGTCATTTCAGCAACGTTTGATCAGCCTCAAAGCTCAATTAACAGATACTTACCTGGTCCTGCCACTCAATGTCAATATTCAACTTCAACATCAAAGCAAAGTAAAATTTTCTTTTCCTTATTAACTTTCTTTTCTTGGTTACACATACCTGAAATTGTTTAGCTTGGTGAATGGATCTAATTCTATTTATACTACTATATTAATTGCAGTGAGACTAAGGACAAATATTTCAGAAACTGTTAAAAGAAAGCTAAGCTTAGGGGCTCACATTCTTCGAGTGGGTGGAGTGGAAAAAGTGTTTAAGCAGTTTTTCAATGTTGAAGAAGGAGAGAGGCTGTTCAAAGTTTCCCAATGTTATCTGTCTACCACATCCGGTCCTCTCGCAGGTTTCCTCTTCATCTCCACTGACAAGGTTGCCTTCTGCAGTGAGAGATCAATGAAAGTCTTTACTCGGAAAGGCCATGTGTTGAGGATCCGTTATAAGGTCAGTCATTAAGTAATATATACAATAAATGAAACTTTTCTTGCACATTAAAATCAACTTGTGCACTTCAACTTATTTTAGAATTCTCTTTTCTAACTTCTTCAAAGATGAAATGCATAAGATCATTTTAACTTATAGAAGTTTTATTCATTTTTACTTCCTATTTTCTTCTGAGTGTTCATGGAGAACTTTATCCTAGCCTGTCTTCATATTTCTCAGTTTCTCTTTATCCAAGATTTGTTGAAGTTCTGAAGTATATATGGTCATGTGCAGGTTGTCATTCCACTGAACAAGATCAAGTGTGTGAACCAAAGTCAAAATGTTCAAAAGCCAACACAGAAGTACATAGAGATTGTCACAGAAGACAACTTTGATTTCTGGTTTATGGGTGTGTTAAAATATAAGAAAACTTTCAAATATCTTGAGCAGGCACTTTCTCAAGCTTAGCTGGGTATAAAAATCCACCGTTCAAACTTAAAGATTTATGTTGTCACGACAAACACAAACATACAAAGGACTATCCAAAACAGACTAAAATTTGGATGCTATCATTGAAGATGTTGGGCTTCGTCCTAAATAAAAGGGATTTCAGTTCATTGCAGATATCCATCCTTCTGGACATGACATTTGACCTGTGATTGTAGCCAATGGTTGAGGGTCTTATCAGAAGAGTTCCAGAGTTGGCCAGAAATCGCTTTGTGAATGCAAGAGTTCACAAGCTATATGTGTTCCGTAACCTGGGCTGGCAGTGCTAAGGACTGCTTTTGAGGAAGGGACAGGCTTATGTTAGAGCTCTACGAAGGGAGATTATTTTAGGAGAAACGATTGAAGGAAAAATACTTAGAAAAAGAGGGAACAATAATGTTAGCTGCCCAAATGTACAACTTTGAGGATCAATTACACGTTGATTTATGATGTAAATGTTTTCAGAACCTGAGTTTGTAATTCAGTTTGTATTTATATCATCTAACTTTTTATTCAAATTTGTGTATAATTATTTAAAGACTAGTCTGTTTTACGTAAGTAGTTTAATTAATTCGCAGGAAGTTGTTGGTCTCACAGAATCCATCTTATAAATTAGGATTAATTACTCTAATTGTGGGTCTGGATCAGAAAACTGATATGTTTGGATTGTCTAAATGATTCAGATAGGGTCTTGTTTTGTGACTGAATTGTGGGAATATAACGCGTGGACTTGGTGGAGTGATAATCACAAGTTCATCGATCACCTTTCCTTGTGTATAATTGGTGGAATGACAATCAGAAACGATAACAATACCTTCCAACTGTGGTGTGTATGAGACTATTACAAATGGTTCAAATTCCACGTCATTTGGTTATACTTACTTTCAAGTTTTTATATATTGGATTTTGCTCTTCATATTAATCAACCATATAGTATAGTTTATAAAAACACTAGGCTAGTACCCCAACTATATCTCTATAAATAGAAAACAAAATGTTATGGAAAAAAATATCCATAATCTTATAATTTATTAGTTCATTTTTCTTTTTCAGAATATTTCAATAACTGCAAGCAAGAAATATGACAATTCTATAGTCTTTTTTTATACATCTTTTAGCGAGTCAAATCTTCTCAAAACAAAAGTGGTATATCCAGGAGTATGGCCAATTATCCAACTTTTTGTGCAATTTGTTGGGTATAAAAGTTTTCTTTATGGGTAGATGATAAGGTATCACTGATAACTTCTTATAGCTGTAAACCAATTGTAGGTACCCACTTGAGCATAAAAAAAAAGCAACAACAACAAAAAAAAATATTTCAAATATTCAATGGAGTAAATTTGATCATTCACTTCAAATTTCAGAGCACAACATTAATTCCTCTCTAGTAAGGTCAAGTGTATCATAGCAACAGTAGAATTGACCCTTTCAAAACTCAAACAGAAAGTGCTGGAAGAAGGAACTTCTTCTATATCAGCTTTACATACGAGACCACATGGCAATTTGCTTTTCCACAAAACTTTCAAGTATGTCTGTCCAACACTTACTCTTCTCTTCCGGTACTGCTCCCAGAACATGACTTTCAAAGCCAACATGCGGCCACTTTCCATTTCTCTCATCAACAATTTCACCTTCCATAGCTTTGCCTTCTTTCTCTTAATTATAATCCCTTATATACCATCATAGCCCTGTCAGCAACCTCATTTTAGGGATATGGTTTCACCCAACAAAAAGCACCGATGGCTTCCTTAACTGCCTGAGTTTTCAGTTTAGTCTCAAACCCCAAGAGAGTATGAATGCTATCTGGTCTTAGACTTTTAGCTGCTGCTGATATCAATTTCTTCAAATGATGAGTCAATCACTACAAGATAAAGGCATATCTACATTCAGGGAATGGTCCCTTTAATTTCCCTTGAGAAAAGCAAGAGATTCTGTTGTCTCCCACATCAGCATGTAGGTACATGCCCTGTCAACTTGCCTAATATGCCTACTCTTGACACACCCCATGAACTTGAACATTCATAAAGTCTTAACAATATTTTAGCATTGAACTTTCATAAATTTAGGATTCTCATTCAAACTTGAACCGTGTTAGAGAAAGCAAAAAATGGTATTTTATGTTAAGCAGTATGTTAATTGCACATATAGGTCATATATATTAAATATATTTCTAGTCACATAGGGATAGTACGTGTTACGATCCATCTCCTATCCTTAGGACCATTATTAGTATTGATATTTCTGTATCTAACTTTTAATAATAATAGATAATAGATAAATATCTCATTTAGGTAGGTTCTAGTAGGAGTTTGTTATATTTCTGTTTGAATGTGTTTGTTATAAATATAGTATCCATCAATCAATGGAATCAATGAAGAAATCAGAATTGTTATTTTATCTCTTTTTAGTTATAGAATGATAGGAGTAGAAGTAGAGCTTTTCCTTCACCTATCAGATAGACTTCTTCCTTCACCATCTCTTTAATTTTTCTACCTTATCACAATAGAATTTGGAGAAGTCTGGCATCAGAAAGATCAAATTAAATGCCAGCTCATAAAGCCTTGCTGATGCATCCTCACTTGAGTAGGTGTAACCGAAAAGTATTGCAACTAGTCGGTGTATTTCATCATTCAATTTTTTTCTGGTTTAATTTCCTTACCTGTTTCAAAAACAGTGCAATTCTCAAATGGTTTGGCACAAATGGAAATATGCTATCAGCAACAACACTTTTATTTCTTTACTTTCATCAATCACCTTGGAACCTTGCCCCTGAAGATATGTAACCCTTTCTCTAAGCCTCTTAAACTAACCCTTCAAGGATTTTTAAATTTTGAAAAAGTTGAATATTTCTGTACCATCTTTTTTCTAAAAGCAGCCAAACAATCCATGACGTCAAAATATTATCTTGAATAACTTTCCGTCAAATTGCCATGACAGTACCTTTATATCAACCATGAACGTGGTTGATGATCTAAGGTTGAGTCATCCCACCAAAGGGTCAAGATTCACTTCTGCGGATAAAAAAAAAATACCACTTCCTAGGTCTCATCCATTTAAATACCTCTCTGAAATACAAGGGACTCATCAACCCAAGTTAACTTCCTTAGCAACCTAGAATTTCAGACCATTCCTGCTATCACCACTGCTGCTAATCCTTTCAATTGAACAGAAACCTTATTAATCATCAATCATGCAGACTTCACTTCTTCAAGTTGTTGGAACTCCAGTCATCTCAGCAACATATGATCAGCTTCAAAAGTCAGTTAACAGATACTTACCTGGTCCTGCCACTCAATGCCAATATTCAACCACAACATCAAAGCAAAGTAAAATTTTCTTTCCTTTATATATATATATATATATATATATATATATATATATATATATGTTCCTGAAATTTTTTAGCTTGGTGAATGGATCTAATTCTATTTATATTACTCTGAAATTGCAGTGAGACTGGGGACAAACATATCTGAAACTGTTAAGAGAAAGCTAAGTTTAGGGGCTCGCATTCTTCGAGTGGGTGGAGTGGAAAAAGTATTCAAGCAGTTTTTTAGCATGGGAGAAGGGGAGAAGCTGTTGAAAGTTTCCCAATGTTATCTTTCCACCACTTCTGGTCCTCTAGCAGGTTTCCTCTTCATCTCCACTGACAAGGTTGCCTTTTGCAGTGAGAGATCAATGAAAGTCTTTACTCAGAAAGGTCATATGTTGAGGATTCATTATAAGGTCAGTCATGAAGTAATATATACAAAGGTTAAATTTTGATAAACTTCTCGGCAAGTACTTATAGTTAGGAAAAGAAAATAAGAAGGTAAAATAAATCGAACTTATCTCATATGTTCAAAACAACTTGTGCACCTCAACATTTTTAGAAGTTCTCCCATCTAACTTCTTCAAAATGAAACGCATAAGTTGATTTGAACAACTTGTGCACCTCAACATTTTTAGAAGTTCTCCCATCTAACTTCTTCAAAATGAAACGCATAAGTTGATTTGAACTTAGAGGGAAAAAAAACCAAAATAATACATTTTTATTATAAATTTACCAATTTGGGGCATTTTTGAAATATATTACAACTTTGGGGCAGTTGGTCACGCCCAATTTGGGTAGGGGTGGTCATGCCCAAATTAGGCGGGAGTGGTCATGCCTAATCTGGGCGTGTTCCACCCCAGGCTGACACGTGGCAATTTAGCTACAGCGCGATGTTTTCATAAATTTTGGAAGACTATAACTTTTGATTGGGATGCCCGATTGAGGCGCATAATATGTCAAAACGATCGTTATTTCAAGGAGAAGCCGCTATTGAGTCTCGAAGGGGATTTGGTCAAAATTTTTTCCCAAAAAAGGCCTCTAAGTGCTTCAAAATTGCAATTTTGTCTTCCAACCTCCAAAAAATTTCTCGTTTTCTATTTTTTTCTTTATTCAACTAGTGAATTGCATGGTATTTTCTATTTTTTTGTTTACTTCAATTAATTTTGAGCATTTTGACATATCGTACGACTCCATCGGATATTTCCGTCAAAAGTTCAACCATTTGAAACTTATATTGTTTGTTGTTTTTTTATTTCTGTCAATTTTATTCAATTAGTGAATTGCATGCTACTTTTTTTTATTACTTCTATTAATTTGGACTGTATTTTATTTTTTTATGTCTCCATTGGACATCCCAGTCAAATTACATGATTCATTATTTACATAAATCAAAATAAAATTTCACTCAAATTTCATTAAACAAAATTATAATTTTGTTAATTTATTTTTAAAAAACCCATTCAATTTTTTCACCTTAGGGATTCCTTCGTGTTACAATTTGGTTGTATATTTTTATTTA
>PYAF01005611.1:403507-415374 GCA_007407185.1 Glycine tomentella
GTGGCGTCGGAGGTTCTGAAGAAGAAGGGGTACGATGGGTCGAAGGCTAATTGGTTTCAAATTGGGTTCATGAGGCCCTTGATTTCAAATTTGAACCGTGCTTAACTTTGGGTGTGGAAGGAACGCTGGGGAGAGTGTTGTTATGTACTAATTTGATAATTGGGAAAGCAATGAACGATGACGGTTTTCTGGAAAAACTGTAGTTGAATTCGTTCAAAACGATGACGGTTTTACATAACCGTCTGTGAAGCTCACCTACGACGACGGTCTTCTTGGAACCGTCTTTGTTTTATATACGAAAAATGCATAATTTTCCAGATAATTACAAAATTGCCACCATCTACTCTATTAAGACGGTTTTGGCACAACCGTCATGGAACACATGTCGTAAAAACGTACTTTTGTAGTAGTGACACAAACTAAAGAATTGTAAAGGGTGTCTCCAGCCGCTAATCAGCTTCGAAAATTACTATTTTAAGTGGTATTTTAATCCAGATACCTGAAATTAAGGAAGTTAGTTCTCTGTCCTAGCTTCTAGAATTGATTGGAAAGGAAATAAAGTGATTAATTTATTTCATCGTCTTTTTGATTAAAAAAAAATTGAAATACCATGAAAAATAGCAACATGTGTAAAATGAAAATAATATATGATTGTGCAATGTAAAACAAATGGAACCCTCCTTTTTTTTTTTCCTTTTCACAAGAAAAAAATGCTATCAAAAGGATAGAAATTGAAATATAGAGATTTTTACGTATGTAGCATGGATCAAATCGGCAGTGGATTGTGCTATAAATGGTTACTGAAAAGGGTTTGTCGGGTACAAAAGTTAATGTTGTGGGTACATGATAAGGGTCTTAGAGTATCAATGTTAACTTCTTATACCTGTAAGCCATACCTTTGTACCCACTTGATAGCTTGAAGCACATAATCGGTGTTCTTTCAATCAATCACACCACTTGGCAACATGCACAACTTAACAGGAATACCTATGTACACAGGATGTGTCATAAATCAGAAGCACAATAATATTTAAAGAAGATTCAGGTTTAGTAAATTGAATAGAATAGTTCCCGTGAAATTTCAGGGGCACAAGATTAATTCCTCTTATAATTAGGCAAAGCCAATTGTATATATAACAAAATTATGTTCTTCTTCTCCCTTTTCAACATACAAAACAGAAAGGGATGAATGAACTTCAAGTGTAAGCTTTCCGTGTGGGGGATTGGGATAATGTGGGAATGATTTGGCCATTTCCTTTTCCACAAAACATTGAAGTATGTCTTCCCCTATACTGTTTCTAGCACATGATGTCCATTTCTGACCTTAGATATTCATCTTTTCCTTCCATATCTAACCTAAACAAAATTTGTCTATGTCATGTATCATAGCCATGCACGTCTTCTTTTTCTTTAAACCTTACAATGGCACTGACACCTAGTTAATTCACTTTATGATAGTCTTTTCACCCACCAATAAAAGCACAATATGGGTTTCATTAGTGAATGCTTATGTGTTCCTATTGGTTATATAAACTTCAGTAGGTCCAAAATGATTTTCTCATCTCCAGAAGGATGCTCCTCTATTCATATGCATATATGGTATAACTTGAAAAGATAGAAGAACCATATCTGATTTTGATATTTGTGATCTTCATTCCTGGAGGGACCAAAGAATTCCTCAGACCCTTGCTTAGATTTTCAACACCAACCTGATCTCAGACATAAAATATGCACCTTCAATTAATATTATTGGTTCTCACGTTTAGGACTTAAAATATATTAAAGACAGGCATTAGACAACGTGGACGGTGCAAACTTTTTTCCGTCTTTACTTTATCTAATAATAGTAAAACTTAAGAGAGGTGTGGTATCAGAAAGGTGAAATTCCAGCTCAGAAAGCTTCAATGACACCTTTACATTTGCAATTATGAATAAATAATATGTGCCAATTGACGTGTTTTGTCATCATGCACGTGGCATGGTCCCAATAAACCAAAATATATTACTATTTTCTTCCACCCATTTTCAAAACGGTGGCATTTCCTAAAATCTAAATAGTTGCTAATTATTATTATGTTTTTCCCTAAGGATCCAGAAATTAAAATTTCCCTGGGTGATGTTAATATATACCTCTGATTTCTTATATGGGGGTTGATGGATTTTTTTTTTTTCCTTTCCCTTGTTGCATACGCAAAACCTTCAGCCAGAAATAGTAAACGTGAGAACATTATACCTATAGATATGTAAAAGAACAACTCCAATTAGTTCTCTATACATCGTGGAAATCACAGGTACGTACATAACCATAAGTATAGATATACATATAATGCAAATCAATGGCCAACCTAGAGTCAATATCCAAATCTGGTGAAAGCTAAAAGGATAACAGAACCTTCGCCTTTGGTCTCAATATAAGCTGTAAAAGGCAGGCAGCAAACCATTAAGTCCAACCACGTTCCAAGTTTTTACGTATATAAAGATTTTATATTAAAATTCCACAGAATCAACATCCAGAGGGATACTTTGAATTAACATCACAAAGTTGCTTTCAATTCTTTAATTAATAAACTCATCTTTCTTTTTCATAATATTTTTTTTCTATGGGCAACTGAACATGCAAATCTTCAAATTTTGAATTACGTTTTCCTTTTATAAAGTCTTCAATGATGATCCATATCTGACTCATCCAGCAAAAAGTCAGGAGTCAACTTGTTTCCTTTTGGCCATATATATATATACACACATATACCCTTGTAGAACACAAGATTCATCAACCAAAGTGTTAAGAGCTCTTGAATATTATTCACAAGCTTGTCATTGCTCAAAAGACCTCAAAGAGATAGAAGGAAAATTCCTGAAAGATAACAAAAATGAAAGCCTCATTTCTTCATGATCTATCTCATGGAATTTTTGTCACCTCAACATACCATGTTGGAAAGTCGTCAAAGAGATATCTTTTGCCTGATTCTTGTGGCAAATACAGCAAGTCTATCACGAAATCAAAGCAAAATAGAGCACCCTTTCATCACAAATCTGGATTCTTACAAAGATTCCGAGAGCATGGTATATAATCTTTAAAAACTTCTACTTAAATTTTTATCACTTTTGCTTAGTTTCGAGGCAAAGAACAATCTTCTGTCATAATTTGTATGATGCATAATTTGACATGATTGTTGGAAAACAAAAATGAAGCTCCTATTGATGGCTTGAAACTGTTGTTGTAACATGCAGTGAGGCTTGGACCAAAGATAACAGATACAGTGAAAGGGAAATTAAGTATGGGAGCCAGAATTCTTCAGGTTGGTGGAGTAGAGAAAGTTTTCATGCAACTTTTTAGTGTGAGAGAAGGGGAGAAGCTGTTGAAAGCATCACAATGCTACTTATCAACCACATCTGGTCCTATTGCTGGTCTTCTCTTCATATCCACTGATAAAGTTGCCTTTTGCAGTGATAGATCCATCAAGATCTCTTCCTCAAATGGAAATGATGTTAGAGTCCATTATAAGGTGACTTTCTTTTTAATTTTTTTTTTATATAGTGTCTATCATGCAAGTGCTTTCTAGCTATCTCCTTAATCTGTCTTCATACTTTTGCTGATATGTTACTTTAATTTCTATGCCATTTCAGGTCTCAATTCCCCTTACAAAATTAAAGTCTGTCAACAAAAGTCAGAATGTGGAGAAGCCTTCACATAAGTACATAGAAATAGTTACTGTGGATAATTTCGATTTCTGGTTCATGGGTTTCTTTAATTATCAGAAAGCTTTACGATGTCTTCAGCAGGCTGTCCCTCAAGCTTAGAGGGAAACAGAGGGTCCTAAAATGTACAAATATTTTACATAATTTTGTTAATGATAAAAACAAAAACTAGTTGTTTATTAAAACTTTTGGTTCCATTGTCCAACTTACAAAGTTAGTTCCAATTTTAACACTTTAAAGTCAAACTTCCTAAAAATTAATATTGGCCATATTTTCTGGCAAAATCTGCAAGGATCTTCAATAAGCTAATGCTAACCGGTGCTTAACAAGACCCACCCTATTAAATATACCATAAACCAGAAACTAATCGGCTATTATTCATTTAATCAAACATATTTACTCATGCAATTAATCTCTTCTTTTATGTTAGAAACATAATATATAAAATCTGCAAGTGTTCCAAGACTTGAGGCCCAATCCCTATCCCTATAATAGAGACTTTTGAACCTAAATCTAATTCAGCCTAAATTGTAAGTGTTGATTAAAGTCAATGAAGGAGGTTCTTACGATGTATATGTTAACAGTTGAAAGTTAGACTAAATTTTTCAAGTCTCTGTACCAAGACAGAATAATATTGCTTCTGCAATCAACGTAGAGACTTATTCTCCAGCACCGTTAGGAGATATCAAACTTTAGTTCACGTAGAGACTTATCTCAATCAACGTTAATCAAAATTCAGACAAAGTCAATGGTGCTATATATATATGACGCAATCAAGATTCAACAAGGATATTTACGTGCACTGTTTTTTATTAATACACATACACTCACAGCATAATTTCTAATAAAAACTTCCTATTGTTAATTCTTTAATGGAAGTTTTTAGAGAACCAATTATGAAGATCTTATTTAATATACAATAATCCAAAAATTAATCGGACTATTATTATTTAAGCAAACATATTTATTTTTGCCATCAATCTCTTTTGTTATGTTACAAATATAATATAAAATATTTTTCTTAACAATTTAAACATTTGGGACAATTGATTCACAATATGCTATCAAATTCCCCATGACTATTGTGCGTTTGGGAATTAGTTAGGAACCCCATCTTACGTTTTCTAAGACTATTTTTCATTTTCCTAAACAACAAATGTGACTGAAGAAAATCGTTACTTCTGCATTGAACAAAAGCAATGTTAATACAAATACAGCCTAAGTATTTCAGAGGTATATCCTTGCCACCTCTTTTCTGTCAACAATGATAAAAGTACAAGCATTACATTTACTTCCATACTAAGCTTTAAGAGTTTAACAAATTGAAAAGCCCCTAAGTTATGGCTAGTTAGAGTGTATTTGGTAAAATAGTTTAGTAGCTTACAAGCTAGTTAACATTTGACCAAAAATAAGTTATTAAAAGTGTTTGGTTAGAAGGTTTTTCTTTGGAAAAACTACACCAACTTAAAGATTTTAATTTGATAAGTTAATAGAAGTAGCGTATGACTTATAAGAGTGGTATATTTTACTCTTGATAACTTTTTCTTCTTTTTTTTTCGAAAAATGACAACTAATATACTAAATATTTTCAATTCAATAAGTCAATTTATCAGCTTTTAGTTTTAAATTCTCAACTATTAACTCCTATCAGTTCTTTTTTTTTTTTTTTTTTTTTTACTTTCAAGTAACTTTTCAACTAATTTTTATGACAAAATTGAGAATAACCTTCAGCACAGCACGAGAAAGACTGGACGTTGTTTCATTGCTATTTCTGACTTGAGAAGGTTCATTTCATGCAATCTGTACTCTGTACATTCATGGGCAACCTCGTTGTACAGTTGAGACGCGTTTTGCAAGATATTAAAACTCTGTGAAAGTGGCTTCCCCTATTTCATTTTTAAGCATATAATGTTGAATGAAGCTTGTTATCTTTATTAAAATTTGGATTTTCCTTATTAGAGAAATGGTTTATATGTGGAGCAAAAGGATGATGAGGGAATGATTTGGCATTCCCTTTTCCTCATCCAAAAATGTTGCTTACCTTACAGCCCCCACCAAATGACATTCATAGCCGACCTAATATTTTAATATGGTTCCTTAGCTAAGTTACTAAGAAATAAGCAGAGAAGCAGCACTTGACCTTTCTGCTTGCTTATTTTGTGATTATTTGTTTTTACCCTTTTAGAGGTTTCACTGGTATTTTCCAGTGATGGCGTTGGCTGCTAGTGTTTTAATAACAGCTTTACGATGGTGAATTCTAACATAGATGGGGATGAAGCAAATTTTGATGATTGCAAAACTTATCTTATTCCTAAAGTATAATTTACATGTTCCTAAAGTATAAATGAAATTGAAAAATACTAATCAATATCCTTATAAGAAAGTAAAAGAAAAAAAAATATTGACATACATAAAAATGCATTTTCCTATTAATTTTTAAATGCATTCCCATATAATTTTCAATATAAAAAAGTATTTTATCGCTAATAAATTAATTAATAAAAAAATTATGTTAAAATTTTAATAAAACAAAAATTTGATTTTTGATCCTTATTATTTTGTTTTAATCATTCTACTATATCTATTTTTTCATTTTAGTCCATATAATATTTTCTATTAGTCCCTTTGAAAAATATTTGTAGGAAATAATAGCAAATGATCTATATATTTTAGAGACATAACCAAAAAAGATATATTAAAATAACAAATAAAATAACAAGGATAAAAAATTATTTTATTTGAAATTTTAAAGAAAACAAAAATAATAGAGACTCAAAATAAAATTTACTAATTAATCATACACAACAAACATATTTAAACCAATTATTATTTATAGTTGTAATTCCAATTCCATTTTTGTTAGAATTGGAATTTATTCTGAGTTATAATTCTTATGTTTGAGTTCTCTAAATAATTAAAATGTAAAATTATAATTCAAATTTAATTTTGATACCTTTAATTAGCATAGAATTATGGATGAAACCGATCCACATAAATAGATGTAGTAGCGGAAACGAGGGGGCAAAAGGGTGGTGGAAGTTGTGGTAGGACAATAAGGTGGCGGTAGCAAACTGGCAAATGGCAATTAGGAGCGATGACGGTCCATGATTGTGATAGTGGTATTAACAACAAATAAAAGAATGAAAATGACATACATTAAGAGTAAAGATGATGATGCTATTCCCTACCACCGCCACCCCCTCTTTTTCTATTTTTTTTAATTTAATAATCAACAATAAATCTTGTTATAGGTAATATTCTAGGTTTTTTCTAATGATAAGAAAGGCCTTATCAAAATGTATTACAAGTTACAAGCCATATTCAATCGTTAATTGATCGATCCAACAAAATCAAGCAAATTAAGGTATCCTTTGTTTCCAAAGATGATTAATCTTGTTCGGCAAAAGAGAGAAAAACAAAACTTGGTTGACCATATTCATATTTTGTTTAGCATGGTATGCCATCTTTCGTTAAAAATGAAATTGTGTTGAACTGACAAAATTGACCGTCATCAATTTTTGTCAGGTAGATTACATTCAATTCTCGCCATGAGATGTGGGATATGTTGACATTTTTGCAAGTTGAGTCACAGAACAAGGATACTCACGTATGGGCAAACTCTCAATTTAATGCTTCAATTTAATCCCCCAAAATTCCATGGTCATCAACATAAGTCCAACAATTTTTTGGAAACTGATCACCAAAAATAAATAAATAAACAGAATCGATGGCTATTATAAAAATGTCAAAACCTTGATATGATTCTCCTGTTAACCCGTTTGAAAATCAAGGGCTATCGTATAAATTTAGTAATCTTGTTTTGATTTCTCCTGTAAAACTAGATAGAACATTTATATAAATTTAACATCTCATTTCCATTCATCGCACATTTATTCCATACAAACAACGCGAAGTTGCAAACTACAATGACTGGCCTCCCACCACCCATTTTAGTTTTCTGTTTTGGGAAATAATCAAAGACAAACAACCGAAGGTAGTTGGTTTGCTACCGTGAGATGCTACGTTATAATTTATACAGGCAACTTTATCTACCATATATACAAATAAATAAAAAGGCACCTTCTCATTCCTTTCTCCTTTTTGTCCTAGGTAAGGATATGAGATGTTGAAGTAGTTCTCGTAGCCTTCAACTCTCCAATCAGAGGCTTATAAAGAATTAAATATCCGCGATACGGTTCAGGTAAAACTTCTTTCTATTCACAGTTTGCTAAGATAAGAGAAGTAATCTTGACAAAGCTAATGATCATTTTATCTGAACCTATTCAATATTTCAATCAAATGTAGATATTCTCAACACCTTAATTGACTCTGCTCTCCCATCTTAACACCTTAATTGACTCTGCTCTCCCATCTTAACACCTTAATTGAAAAAGCTTCTATTCACAGTTTCTCATTCTTTGTTTGATATTGATACGGTTCAGGTATAACACCTTAATTGACTCTGCTCTCCCATCTTAACACCTTAATTGACACTGCTACATGTTGATATTCTCAACCAAAAGGGTACAATTTGTTTATACAATTAATATCATGTTTCATCTCGTATATTTTCTTGCCCATTAATCCAGTCATGTTCCAGTTTCTCATTCTTTGTTTGGCAAATGGAAGAACTTTGCTGCTGTTCCTCTTTCCAGGCCACTCAAGTATTTTTTACCACAGACAAGTTAGAAATTAAGATTCTCATTCTAACTTATTACTACAGAAGGGACTATTATGAAATCCGAAGCTCACAAAACACATCCTAATCAAATGACTAAAGACAAAATAAATGAAAGTTTTGGTTTTATCTTCTTGCTACCAGCTTGATTCTCGTGAGTAAATCTTCGGAGGTATATTTCTTTCTGATGCCACCCCTTAAGAGATAAGTCATTTTCTTATTACTACAGAAGGGACAATTATGAAATCCGAAGCTCACAAAACACATCCTAATCAAATGACTAAAGACAAAATAAATGAAAGTTTTGGTTTTAACTTCTTGCTACCAGCTTGATTCTCATGAGTAAATCTTCCGAGGTATATTTCTTTCTGATGCCACCCCTTAAGGGATAAGTGACTTTCTTATTACTACAGAAGGGACAATTATGAAATTTGAAGCTCACAAAACACATCCTAATCAAATGACTAAAGACAAAATAAATGAAAGTTTTGGTTTTATTTTCTGGCTTCCAGCTTTGGAGGTATTATTTTTTTCTGATGCCACCCCTTGAGGGATAAGTGATTTTCTTATCCTCTTTATGCTGCTCACATAATGAACATTGTTGTTATGATCAGTTGCAAAAAAAAAAAATTAAAAGAGGCTGCCTTAAGCTCTGTCCTGCACTCTTCCTTTCTTTCCATCTCCTAAGTCCTAAACAACATTTCTTCTTCTAGGGATACATGATCATTCATCTCAGCAAAAAGAAAATTTGACCCCAAGATTAATTCCACTAAATCCATGGAGTTATACTTATGCAGCAAGGAAAACATGTGATATGAGTGACTCCAGCAACCAAAAAATCTACAACAAGGGACAAGCATAACAGGGAGAAAGTGCAAATTCCATTGAGATAGTGTGATATGATCACATTCACATTGATTCAAATGCTATATACAAGTATCTTAGCATCATCCGAGAGCTAAGAAGCCAACTACATAATAAAAGCTTCAAATAAAATAAATAATAACATGGCGCAAGCTTTGATTTAAATCCACTAACACCAAAAAAAGAAAACGAGAAATTCAGAAACCACGAAATATATTACACAAATGGCAGAACAGAACAGAGCAGAGCAGAGCAAGACGGAACATACCAAGCGGAATCAAACAATGGCACTTCCACCTCCACCGGAACTCGAAGCTCCGTTCGAATTCGAAGAAGCAGCGTTAACCACTCTCTCCTCCTCGTATTCCTTATCATCCGTTGGTAGCTCAAACCTGCAAACAGGGCAAGAATTTCGAGAACTCAACCAAGGAACAATGCAATCTCCATGATACCGATGCCCGCATGGCAACCTCTTCACCGCGTCTCCAACACCGAGCAAATCTTTACATATAGCGCACGCCACGGCTTCACTTTCCGACGCAATTTTAACCGTCGGCAACGCTTCCAGCGCTGCCTTCGACGCCGGCGGCGCTCCTCTCCTGCCTCCGCCGTCGCTCTCCGCAAGCGTCTGCAGCAGCGCCTCATACTCCGCCGCATCGACGTAATCCTCGGGATTTCCGACGTAACGGTCGGATTCTGGCAGCTGGAGGCGGAACTCGATGGAATTGTCCTCTAGGCCCATCAGAATCTCGGCCCAATCCAAGATCCGGTTCCGCATGCTCCTCGTGCGAGTCGCCAAGTCCCTAATCCGAAGCCGAAGCAGCTCGCGCCTCCTTCTTCTCAGATCCTCGTCGTCTCCTCCGTGCGGATCTTCGCTGCCGGAGCGATCCTCCGCCTCCTCGTGTTCATCGAACTCCTCATCGCCGTTATCGTCGTCGTTGTCGTTCTCCTCGTCGTTGTCCCAGCCGCCGAGCTCGATCCTGAGGAAATCGTTCTCCGGAGAGCGGCTCGGCGGCGGCGGAGGCGACGCGTCGTCGTCACGCGCCGACCGAGCGATTAGGCGAAGGACCTGGAGGAACTGCGAACCGAAGTAGGGGTCGTCGGAGGAGGCGGAGGGGGAGCGAGAGCGCGACGGCGTGGGGATGGATTCCACGAAGCCGTTCTTGCACTCGCCGCAGACGACGTCGGGGAGATTCGTGAGCGTTTCGATGGAGACGCGCTTCTCACAGTGGTAGCACCAGTACGGAGGCGGTGATGCATCGGTGGTTGGAGGCGGTGGTGCTTCCGACATGATACGGCGGAGATGGAAGGAACAAATCGCTGCAGGGTTTGTTTGGAAGGTACAATAAAATCGATAATAATACTACTTGTTTAGTATTTTATTTATTATCCTCCAAATTGGTAAAGGATCTTTCTCAAAAAAAAAAAAAAAATTGTTATTTTGTTAATGTTAATTAGTGGGTCTTATTTAATGGTTCATTTTCGCCAATAAACAAATAGTTTTAAAAATACTAACGAAATGTCTGTAATTTTGTGACAATGTCAGAGGAAAATTAAACTTTTCTATTCCCACACCTCTCTATTATGATTGAGTTTGTCTACCATAATATTAATGCATCGGTTTCTTGTTTTCTTGCAAGTGGCAATTACACAACATCTTTCTTTTCTCAAGTCATATCACAATTTCTTATAAGTAGATTTTTTTTCTAAGTCATGTATTAAATTCTGTTCATAGGTTTATTTATTTATATGCAAACTATTTTTATGTGTCTTCATCTAGAAATTCCTAAAAACTATTTTTACATTAAAAAAAATGTTAAAAACATTAAACACAACCTTTGCTTTTAAGTACCAAGGATCCATAGTGTGGGTGGTTGGAAGTTTTTTATTGTTAGTTTTCAAATGTAATTTTTAAAATAAAATATATTTGTAAATTTATTTTTTAATTTTAAAGAAACACATTATTTTTATATTTAAATTCAATTCATCTAATTGTTATTGTTACCACTAACACTAATATTATTATCATATATAATGGCAAAAGAACCTAAATAATACAAATTAAATAAAAAATTACGTATTTGGGGCGGTTTTGAAACTATTTACAAATCTGGGGCAGTCGGAATCGCCCAGAATTGGGCAGCACTGAAACCGCCCAAATCCAGGCGGTACCAAGGGGGTAGAACCGCCTGGATTTGGGCGGTTCCAGTGCTGCCCAATTCTAGGCGGTTCCCACTGCCTTATATCCTCCCATTTTTACTTTTCTTCAGACATAACCTGTTGCGCCTTCTATCTCTCTATATCACACGTATTACGGAAGATTATGGCAGACCCCCTTTTGTGTGCCGCCTAACCTAGGGCGTGTCTGGTGACGCCTCTATTTGTTGGGCGTGTTCAATCACGCCCTATTTCGGCGTGTTCCACGCAGTATTTGTTGCATGTTATCTGTCGATGCCTTTTTGATTTTTCTTAAGTCTGTAATGGCGAGCGTTAAATTGCATAATAAGCTAAAAAAGTTAACCAAATACAAAATGATCCAGGTTGTGCATAAAGTTGTTAAACTATTATACATGTCTCAATAAAGTCCAGTACAAGCAACAAAAAAAATATAAACACAAATATAAAT
>PYAF01005611.1:418431-443423 GCA_007407185.1 Glycine tomentella
TTTATAAAATATCTTTTTTTTTATTTTTGGTCGTTAAAGCAATTTAAATAGCGCATTTAACAGTAAAAAAATATGTGGAAAAAAATATTATCTAAAACAGTTTAAGAAGTAAAAATAAAACAAATGTATTCTATAAGAATTAAAATAAACAAAATTACAAAAACGAAAATGAAAAAAATATTAAATTACATGGAAGAAAAATATATTTAAACTTTTTTTTAATCTTTAACAATAAAAACATTTGTGTCATACCATATAAAAGAATCTTTTTTATATATATTTACACAAATTTTACATTAATAGTGAATGCTACACTTTAATCCAACACATCATGATATGAATAAAAAATTTGTCCAATCGATCATCTATTTGACAAACCTAATTCTCATAAAATTTAAAAAGGCATGCCTTATCAATAAAGTTTGAATACATAGGAAGATCAATAAAACACAGCAAGCCCATTGATGCAGTGTGAAATTGAATTTGGCAGCATTCAGGGAAACGGAAATCAGGCTCATGGAGGGCAGGCTTTGTTATATAAGGGCATGAGGTCACAAGTGGCGGAGTCACTTTTTGATCAGTGATAACTGTAACATTACTTAAAAATAAAATTTGTAATTATTAAATGTTGGATTACTTTTTTTAATAATTATATATATTTATATAATTAATTAAAATTAAAAATAAAAGTTGACATTATTTAAAATAAAATTTAATATGAATTAAAATATTTTGCTGGTTCAGTCTTATCCAAGTATTTCCATAGAAGTGCGTATAGCCGCCGCCACTGTGATATTTGGACCATAACTAACATTCAAAATCTTCAAACTCAATCCAGCCTCCTCATTGCTTATAAGCTGAAAAGTAGCATTAGTCAACTCTATACAGTCACTTATTGCATTTACTTAAAATACAGCTCACTGTAGAATCAGAAATCTTTTGACCAATCCAGCCCTAAGACTTTAAGGCTGCTGCTAATTCCACAAGCAGTAGCCAGTGACTTTATCCCATCATCAGATGCAACCAGGCCACCACCACCAAGGGGTTTTTACTGAATATTATCAAAAAATAATAGAAGAATTGAAATAAAATAAATCCATCATCATCTTGAAATATGATGCTAAACTAATCAAATAAATATTATAAATACTGTAATGGTTAAAATAAATACTATATTATGAAAATATCTAAAAATAGTAGGGAAAAACCCAATTGTTCATGATAGGAATGATAGGAAAATAAAAGAATAATAAAATCATAATTTATGCAAAAAGAAGTATTAAAATAAAATCTAATAAATATTTTAATAGTAAGAAGGAAATAAAATATAAAAAATTGACATTTTAAAAAACATTGCTTAAAGTATTATCTTAAAAATGTTACTAGTTCCTAAACTAAACTCATTTACCAAATAATATTAACAATGCCTGATAAAGTTTTTAGATGATAAAAAAATTAAAAAGTAGCTAATAATATTCGTAAAATATATATTAATCCTTAAAAATACACAAATACACATTTAAGAGAATTGACCTATTTGGACAAATATTTTTTCATATACTTGAACATTAATATCAAACATATGACCATATAGACATTATTTTTTAAGAATAAAAAGTTTCTTGTACACAATTTTTTTATTAATGTCATGTCCAAATTCAGAAAAAAAAAATCCATCTTTTTTATCACCTTGAGCCCCACAAACTTTATAATATTTTTTATTCTGAATAAATTATTGACTTAAATATTTAATGAAATAATTATGAAAATTATAAAAGGAAGAAAACTTTGAGAGCTAAAGAATAAAAACATAATCATAATAACAAAGGACACAAAATACAATTAAACCTAAAAAATTATAGTGCTTTTACTCCTTTTATATTAATGTGCATTTAAATTTAGTTAGTTTAAAACATTTTTTTATCATCAGGACGGAAAAATATCCACCAATTTTATTTATGATTAATTTCTATAAAAAATTTGATAGACTATCTTTAATAGAGTCTCTTCTCTTAGTTACATTTTTTTCATCCATAAAATTTGAATCCTGAACTTTGTTTTATTTAAGAAAATTGAACTCAGAAATACTCGTACCAACTACTTTTTAAAATAATAATTAATAATATTTTTTTCATTTTGTTAGTTTAAAATAGCTTGGATGTTACCCACTAAGCAGAATTATTTCACCTTTAATTAATAATTTCAAGTTTGAGTTCTTGATGTGTAACCTACCACGTCCGTTACTTTTTTTTTTTTTTTCTCCTCCCACCATCATGTTCAAGCCACTGAATGCAACAACATTAACTCCTGCTAGCATATAGTAGTTTTTAAATCAAAATTATTAATAAATTAAGCATAAATTATCAATGATTGCTAGTATAGGTGAAAGTTTTTATTATTTTATCTTTATCACTTATTCTATGAATTTTTATAGCAGAGAACCAAGAAAAGAAGAAAAAAAAAATCAAGAAGCATCTGGATTTCAAAATTTTGATTAAAGATTTTACAAAAATAAAAGATAAAGAGAAGATTTGGATTAAAGATTTCACAAAGATAAGAGAAGATTTGAATTAAATATTTCACAAAAATAAAAGATAAGAAAAGATTTTCACACCCTAATTATAAATAGGGACTTAGGAGACCAAAAGAAACACACAAGAACACAAAGAAACAAGAGAAGGAGACATTGAAGGAAGATCAAGAATGGAGGAAGGTTAAGATTGAGGGGTTTGATCACTCTTCATTCCTTGTATTCTTTCTCATCTACCTTATCATTATTGTACTAAGCTAGACATAATCATGTTTGGCTAATTCCTCTTTAATTGTGGTGGTGCCATAAACCAATGTGAACTCTTGTATGGATTGAATTGATATTAATGAAGTTTATTATAATTGTTTCACTATATCTTGTTCTTTAATTCTGGTTACCATTGATAGACTTGATCAATCTATTAGGGATTCTAAGGGCTAAAATTCACAATAGGGATATTGGGGTTTTAGTTTCTAAAAACGGTAAAGTGACAGTTTCGACTTTACCTAGGGATAGGGATGAAGGATTGCAAAGAATTAAATTTACCAACTCAAAGCTTAATCTAAAAAAGGATTACTAAGGAATTAGAATTCTTGATTAGGTTAAAGGGTCAAATGACCGAAGAATCAGGATTTAACTAATTAAGTAAGGCATATCCTTTGAGCAATTATATTAAGTGAAATTAATTATCCATTCAATTATATAAGCAGGGAGCAGATGTTATTGTGCTTTAACCACAATTCTTTCTCATTACTGCATAATCTTTAATTCATATCGTGTTTGCAATTCTTAATTTTAATTCAGTTTTATTATAATTTCTAAATCCAAATCACAATTATATTTTCTCAATTATATTATTCTTCCAATTTAAAGATAATAATTACAATAAAATTAACGTCTCAATCCTCGTGGAGACTATACTCTATTTATCACTTTTGTCCTTAGCAATAGTTATGTATACCTTTGAAAATCAAGTTGTTTTTTAAAAGAATTATTTTTTATTTTAATTAATTATATTAAAAGAATATTTTTAAAATAAACTAATCTCTCCTTTCTTTATATATATGAGATGACCGGTGTTTATATGTGTCACACTACAAAATGATAAACTAATATAAAAAGAGAGATTTTTTATGTTTAAAATTAAATTATTACTGTACCCCCAAAATAGTTATATATATATGACAAAAAATAAAATTCTTCTAAAAATAATTTTTTAAAAAATACTCTTGAAATAGTTTTTCTTTTATATATATATATTATGTATGTGTCAAACTAATGTAAGAGACTTTGGGTGTCTTATTTCGTAAAAAGAGAAAATTTAAAATGTTACATAGTTAAATAGAAGCATCGCCTTTAGATATCATTCTACTCTATAAAAATGGATATATATGGTACATCTCAAAGACCATCTTTTAATAACTTCTACATTATCACGTAAGATTGAAGATCTATCAAAAATATTATCATTTTTCTTTTAATGATATAATTCATTTTGGGATCTTAGATTATTTTTAATAAGTCCCACATAACTTCTACTTTTAAATATTTAATAAATTAAAACAAATATATCTTTCTCTACTTTTTTCATTCTTCTTCTTTTTCTTCTCCCTCTTTCCTCTCCGCGGCTGCACACCTTCCCCTTCTTTCTCCACTGCAGCCCCCTCCCTCCCCCCCCCCCCCCCCCCCCCCCCCCCCCCCCCCCCCCCCCCCCCCCCCCCCCCCCCCCCCCCCCCCCCCCCCCCCCCCCCCCCGCCCGCCGCCGCCTGTATGCCTTTCTTTTCCTTTTTTTATTTTCTTTCTTTTTCTGCAACTACGATGTCCTGAAATACCAAGTTCAAGACTGCTTTCTCATTTCAAACACCTTAATTGGCCCTGCCACATGAGATATTCTCAACCAAAACGGTACAACTTTTTAATGTCACGTTTTATCTCTGTATATTTTGCTGCCCCATTAATATGGTCTCGTACTTTGTGTTTCTTAATTTCATAAAAAGATCAAATCGTAGCAAGTAATTGTTATAAAAAAAAAATTATGTTTCTATGCTCATTCAGGGTAATCAAGTGAAAGGTGCAAATTTGTAGAACGCAATAGGGGGGAAAATGTTCTCTCTTCAAATTTACAGCTGAACTGATCAATAAAATATGATATATCCAATGCCATTTACTGACATACATGGTACATGAGTTGCACAAGAAAACTAACATCACCATAACAGACCACATTCTCATCAAATATACAAAGGCAGGCCTTATCAACAAAGTTTACATAGGAACATTTAACTATGAAGCCCATCTTTTAAAATAATTAGAGTATCAAAGAAGCACAACAGGCTCACTAATGCTACCATTAAAATTAATCTTGCAGCATTCAGGAAAAAGGAAACCAGCCTCATCTAGGCCATCCTTTGTAATATGCGGGCATGACCTCACATCCAAGTATTGCAGAGACGTGCATTTACCCACAATGATGCCTATACCTGCCACTGTGATCTTTGGACAATTACTAACCTTCAAAATCTTCAAACTCAATCCAGGCTCCTCATTGCCTAATAGCTGAAAAGCAGCATCAGTCAACTCTTCACAGCAACCAATGTCCAGTGCCTCAAGGTTTCTGCATTGACTTAAAACACAGCTCAATGAAGAATCAGAAATGTTTAAACACCAATCCATCCTCAAGATTTTAAGGCTGCTTCCACATGCAGTAGCCAGCGACCTTATCGCATCAGCAGAGACATTCCGGCAACCACCAATGATTAAAGTCTCCAGATTACCACAGAATTCGGCGAGGGATAATATGGTTTCATTCCCAATTTTGTAGCAATCTAACAATTTCAATGTCTTGAGAGAAGATGAACAAGCCCTAGAAACACTAGAAACCCCAACATCAGTGACATTACTACATTTATTAATGTCTAAAAACCTGATCCGTCGACAACCACTTGCAAGGTTTATCAGTCCATTGTCAGTAATGCTTGTGCAGCCTTGCGATCTCAACTCCTCTAAGTTACAACAATTTTTGGAGAGAGCTTCTAATACACCATCAGTAACAAATCTGCAACCCGCCATATGCAATATCCTTAAGTCACAACAGCCTTTGGCAACAGCTGATAATCCTTTGTCAGTCAGCTTTCTACAGTAAGACACATCCAACGACTGTAATAAGGAAAGATGTTCACCAATCGCCTTCATTCCAGCATCTGTAATTCCTGTATATTTACACAAACAATAAAATTTTGTCAATCATAAAACTTGAACCCTTCGAATTAAACAATTTAAATATTAATAACAAAGCCCTCAATATATTCCTTAACGAAGTCTTCCAAAAACAATCCCAACTCCACAACTGTGATTTCAGCCTTTGTCCGTAATATAAAACCTTGGTCCTTAATCATCACTCAAATTAGATAACATGTCACTTTAAATAATAAAACAACCACAAAATTGAAAAAAAAAAAAAACTTTGATTTTAGTCCTCTGTCCATAGAAGTTAAACTCTCAGAATAATATAAGAGAATGTGTAAAATAGTCAACAATCGCAGTAAATCAGAGTTCAGAAAGCCAGATCAGAGAAACAGAAGAAGAAAAAAGAGAAATTGACCTTTACAATTATGCAAATTGAGGATCTTCAAGCAAGTGAAGGCAGTGGCGATGACGGTGAGATCGGAATCGGTGACGCCGGGATAGAAGGAACGCGAGACGGACTGAGCGAGGTCCAGTTCGACCAAGCGTGTGAACCTATCGGCCATTTTTCGGAGCATGTGGGGACCCGCACGTGCGGCGAGCTTCTTCCTTTCCGTGCTCTGCAACCGAAGCCATCGCTTGCAGACCAACCCGAACGTTTCCTTGTCCTTCTCGCTCTCCACTCGCCCCAGAATGGAACGCAGCTCGTCGTCCCTTAACACGTCGTTTATGCACAGCCCCGACCCCGGAACGGCGTCGCCGTCGATCGAATTCGAAGCCATCGACGCAGAGGAAACCCTAACCGCAGGATTTGCGGCTAACTGTAGATGGGAATTAGAAGAGAGTGTTGCATTGAGTGATATAAAAAAGCAGTCTCACTCATTTGGTGGTGCATCAATGATTGTCAACTAGTACCTAGCGTAAATTGAGGAAAAGGGGTGAATTTACGTCAAAATGCCCATTCTTCATCTCATTCCTGCCTTTGGTTAGGTGGGAGCGTGGGACAATTTCGACCGATAAATAAATAAATATATATAAAATGATTTTAATATGAAGTATTTATATTATATTTAACATCATTATTCAAATTCTAGATCACAGACATAAATTGTTAGTACTTATATGAACCACCATTGATAATACACTTTGAGCATACTATATTTTCTTATGTTAACTAAAATTTTAAAAAATAGTGAGTGCTATTTTATATTTATGAGTTTTTATATATATTTTTAATAAATTTTAACAAATAGTAAATAGTGAGTATATTTAAAAAAAATAAGTAAAAAGTGTGTTATTAACTAATAATTCTTACTTTGCACAAGAGTGTTAAACTTATTATTTACAATTTTTATTGTATGTTTATGAATTTTAAATGTATTTCTTAACATTTTAAAATTTTATATAAGAATATATTAGTATAATATATATAAATATTTTTAAAAAAATACTAATATAGCTATGAATATTTATATATATATATATATATAACTTTTATATCACATAAGTCTTGCATTATTTTTTATTTATATCTTAAAATAAAAAATAATTATGAATAGAAAGAAAATATAATACTATTAATCTTATTTTATTTGACTAATAACTAAGAGACTTGTAAATTTTTCTCTTGTAATTTGAGTTGATTTAAATTATTTTTTGTTTTACTTTTTACCAAACATTTTTCACTCGTGCATAAAAATTCATTAAATCCTATACTTAAAGCTTCTTATTTAGGATTTAATTTCTAATAATACATGTGCTTGTAGCTAGATCGTGCTTTAGGGGAAGGAGATTTAGTCCAGGAGCATTCAAGTGTGAAAAACCATAATCCCCGTTAGGTCGAATTGGTAGGGTTTATGTAGGGTTATATCATAACTGACCCAATATTCTTGTGCGAATCTATCTACATTTGGTGGGTTTGTTTCTCAAAGATCTCTGAACCTGTATCCCCAGCGGTTGAAGTTACTTACCATCTAAGATTTGTCCAGATGTTTAGTGGGGGTGCCCCACTAGCAGCATGGGAATACCGATAGGAATCCAAGCCTCTTGAGTAAGAGACAATCAACCGTGTAGGCCGAGGGGGTACACTACACATAAAAACTGAACCTTAATTAATCCTTTAAGTTATCACCACTCCTTTGGCGATGATAGTTATGGTGGCGATAACATATCAATTGTTGGAAGAAAAAAAAAAGAGAGGTGTTGGGCTAGTTAAATTAAATGTTGTGGCACTTGTTGTATGGGCTCAAGTTGGCTCGATCACATGGCTCAATCTTTTAGTTTTTCAAGCTGGACCTTAGGCAGTGGAGTGGCTAGCTAGACACAAATCTTTGGGGCAGTTGATGAATGAATTTGTCTTTAAAAACAAGATGGTCCATATTCCGGAAGATTAAGAGGAGATGCGACAAGTCAAAGTGATTTTGGCATGGTGATAATAAGAAAAAAATCTGTATATAATACTCTTAACATCTGGGGCATGCCCCCTTTTGCTTGCATGAGTTGGTAACTGGAAGGAAATGTGATTCTTGGTATTTTGCTCTCTTGGTTTTGATCTGATTGGGTTGAGGTAATGGAGAGTTCTTGTATATTTTGGTGGTGTCTAACTTGATGTGAAAATTAAATATGAATTTGGTGCTTGAATTTAGCTTGAGGGCATTTACTGGATTTATATTAGCCTTAGATTACAGATCCAAAAAATATTAGCCTTAGATTATATATACTCCATTGTTTAAAAAGCATTCTTTTTTCCTGAGGTCCATCTATTTGTTTGGATTATAGATAACTTGCTAAAACATCTATTTGCTAATCTATGGTTCATCAAGAAAAATAACATGGATGAGAAATAACAAGTTATTTATTTGATACATGCACACACACACATATGTATATACCTAGGTGCATAGTACAAATTCCATATAGACCATTTGCATCCTGAGTGTTCCTTGGCCCCCATTGGCTACAATTAATGGTTCCCTGGCCTCTATTAGCTTCACAAGTTATAACTATCTCCAAAGTTTGTCCATGGAACACAATAATCATACACTAAGCCTTTTAATTAGGCCATGCTGCCTCAAGCATATAATCTTTTTATTTTTGCGTCATGACTATTGGCACACATGCTAAGCTAATTGAAACGTTGCTTAGTCTGGCAAGCCTAAATCAGTACAGAAAATTCTCAGCAAAATCATATTATAAAATAAGTTATACTTTAAATATGTTTAAATCTTTGGACATAGATTGCTTTTACTGTATTTGTTTTTAGTTTGCTTGTTCTTTCAAAGTTTCTAGAAGTTTGGATTCGATCTATACTTTTTTATGGTTTATTGCCATTTTCATGATTAATTTGTAATTTTCTACCTTTGTATACCTAGGATTAATTTTAGTATTTTCTTTATGTACATGATAGACAAATTTAAATACTAAACTGAAATTGATCCCAAGTAAAGTCTACTACATTGACACAAGCAACACAAACTTGTATATTGACATGTATTGTCTAATTGTTTTTTCATACTTAAGAAATAGTTTAAACGGTTTGCTCTTGTGTTGAAGGAAAGAATCTGCTGAGTGCTGACCTCTTCCGTGTTGCATGAATTTGGTAAGTCTCTTCTGCTGCACTCAACTTTGTTATCAACTCCCTTCTGCATAGGCTCTCACATGTTTAAGCCAATTGTTACGAACATGTTTTAATATACAACAGAACATGGATTGTTTTCCTTCGAATCGTGATTGGATGTACCATAGGAAATTATAGTGGTAGGGGAGCTTTGAAAGAGTCTTTTGTAAAGAGGGTTGAAGAGTTTGTAAACAAAGCTCATCAGCAGGACTATTGTATCAGTGACGGAGGCATTAGATGTCCATGTGTTAAATGTGATTTTACAAAGATTTTGCGTGATGAAATTGTGAAGGTTCACCTTTACAAAGTTGGGTTCATACCTAATTATTTTTGATTTGGACCTATCATGGTGAAGAGACGCTACATGTTGACGATAATTGCATGGGAACTTGAAGCAGTGTTGTAGATGTTGATAAGGTCTTTCAACAAACCCATAAACGGAAGGATATTGGTCAGTTCATAGCGGACACTTGTGAGTTCCTTATCTTGCATGTTCTTTCTTTTTAATAATGTTTATGAAATAACGTCTCTGTTTATGAATATCAGGAAGATTTTGAGACCAGACTTTCTCAAGCTACTTCAAAGGCTGCATCTTGCAACGGTGGCTGGAAGGTCTCGGCATCAACAAGATGACCACCAGTAACAACAACATGACACTTAAGAGTAGTCAAATTATTAAAAGTTATATTAGTAGAACAAACCAATATTAGATTATTCTCGTTTAACTTTTTTAATATGTATGTTGTTCAAACCTAACTTGCTTTAACTTGTTCAGCTTAAGTTGAATTTATTTAATTTTGAGTTAAAGTAGTCCATTTTAGTGAATTGAACTACAAGAGTCTAGTATGGAATATTTACCAAATGAAATTCCATTAAATTTTAAGCCATTATTTTTCAACTTTGGATGTTTTCTTCTACTACTCTTCCAGCATAATCATTCACCCCATCTTCAGCCTCTATTCTTTGACTTGTTAACCAAATTTTTGTCTTCTATTTTATTCTTCACGTTTCCACGCTTCGTTTTTCCCTGTCTTATTGCTCTAGGGTGCACTTTTTCTTGCTTGCGGAAGAGATTCTCTGCTTCCACCTTATTTCTTTCACGTTATTCGAATTTCTTTCTTAACCCTTAAAAATTGAGTTAGACAAGTTGCTTAAGATAAGGCATCATCTCATATTTTTATTCTTTTATATGCAAAGCATTAATAAAAATTTGGATGCTAGTTTTAGTCTTTTAGATGCTAGTGGTGCTGTTATAATTTTTATTGTCTATAATTTGTTCAGTTAATAAATAATCAACTTAATTAACTATTTGCTTGGTAAGATTTTACTATTATATAAAATGTCATGAAATTTACCATGAATCGTATCAAAATAAGTTTTAAAAAAGTTTATTTTAATAACTTTTACCAAAAAAAAAGTTATTGAAATAAGTTTTAAAAAATTATAAAAAAAATATATTTCTCTATTTTCACAGGTTCAAATGAACTTTAAAAATATTTTCTAAATGTTATTTAAATATGCAACAAATCCCATAACTAAAAATCCACAAGTCATCTGCTGTGTCTAATTTTATATTCTCAATCACATTACCTTCATTTTTTTTTCCATTAAGATGTCAATAATGAAAATATTTTCCATTAACTAGCAAGATAAATCAATTGAAGAATGTTGCAAAATCTTTCATTTGCACTATCAATATATCGAGGGATCAATTATAAGCTGTCAGGTAACAATTGTTTAACATATCTTTCATTTGCACTATCAATATATCAATGAATCAATTATAACGTGAGGGAACAATTGAGTAATCACCTTGAGGTGGTTGACTTTTGATATAGTCCTAACCACCGTGGCACCATCCATTAATGAAATGGCTGCTTTCAAAAATCAAAATGAATGAACTATTGGTGTATGAGTAAGCCAAGGAACGTAAAGAATTAGTAAGATTTACAACGGTTAAGAACACACTCCTCCAAAAACTGACTGAGCTGAGATGTATACAATTTTGGGTCATTCCTAAAGTGGTCAACATGGGGTGAGGAGACAAAATTGCATGCCCTCACATCATGTCCAGCCCTACGCTGAGCCTCTACAAACGATTCCACTGAATCAGCAGGAATAACCCTGTCAGCAGAGCTATACATGTATAACTGTGGACAGCTTGGTTGTTTTGATGATAACATGCTCATAACATCCGAGAGCCTCCTGCATTTGAACAATATCATCATAGTTAGGAGCAATGTTGTCATATAGGAAATTGTAAACAAACATTGAATATTTATTGATTTGATGATTGGTCATGTCTTGTGAATCAACACCAAAAGGCCATACCATTAATCAATATGGAATATTCTGCTATTTCCAAAAATCACATGCATACAGTTGTGATTTTTGCTAAAATCTTATGTATAATGTCACATTTTAGAAAGAGTATTGCAAGATATCACTTTTCTAAAGAACCTATTGCAGAAATTCAACAATGATACAATGATACAATCATACAATGGCTTGTATGCTCCTGTTTGAGAACGCTTGAATTTCTAAATTGTCAGTACAATCATATTTCTCAACCATTCATCAAGGGTCATGAGAGTTTATTATCAACTCGATCTAATCAACAATGGTCTAATGCCCCCCAAAAATAGTAATTTTCTAGCAGAATAAAAAGCAAGACAGACTTGGGATGAAATATCATCACTTTTCATAACAACAATCAAGTAAATATAAGAAGAATTTGAATCATTACCTATTCACTGAAGGTAGATCCAGAATGATCTCAAAAAATTTCTTTAGAATTAGTAGTAAAGCTGTTTCTGTTAGAGCAGGTTTGATCCCTAAATCATCTTCACTGCCAATTGATACTTTGATGCCAGATTGATCGGAAAAAACACATCCTTTTGTAGCCACACTATTCTTCTTGAGAAATGCAGCAGAGAAACCTGAGGCCCAGACCTGAAATGATAATCAGATAATTAAAATCATATCTACTACTCTAACATAAAACCTCAACATTTCTAAAACCAGGATTAGTAGAGAAAAGAATAACAGAAATCATGTATCAGTTTACTCATTTTAATAAATACCCAAAATATAAAAAAGAAACTTAACGGCTTCAAAATTAATGAAATCACCATAACTCTTTCTCTATTTAATTAAAGGCCAAATAAAACTGAAAAAGTCAAAGATCTCAACCAAATGTTCAAATGCCAATGTCTCAATTCCTGAAATGCCAAAGAAATCTAGCATAATATCCAAGGTCTCAATTGATCAATGCATTACACTTTACAACTCAACAAGGCAATAAATGAGGATACATAGGACAGCAAAGACATTGAGGATATAAAGGACAACTAGCAATGAGAGCATGAGCACTAGAGAAGATAGGAAATATGCACAGCAAACAGCAACGTTCATCAAGTTTCACAAAAGCTAAGCATTTACCCGTGGGTCAGGGTACGCAACAGGTGCAGAGTCTACAATGCATCCCTTAATCCTTTCTGTGATAGTTGGATCCTGCTTTTGAAAATGTTCAAGAATAACACCATATCTGCAACAATGAATACCAAACCAATTAAGCAACATAATAGAAGAACACTGCCAAATTTTATGCTTGAGCATAACATATGTCACTCACGTTAACCATCCAGTGTTGCTGAAAGTATGAAAGACAAGATTCTTATCACTTTCCCCTTCTAACCACTCAGCCAAGTGGTCCACAAGCAAATGAACATTTTGCTCCGCTTTTCCACCCGGCTGATAACTCAGGACCTCCCCCATTGGAAATGTGAAGGTAACCACATGAAACCCCCTTGAAGTGTACCATTCCGCATACTTCTTCAAGTGTTTCTGCCTTGCTCCCAACCATCCCAGCAAGACCACCACTGTCCTTGACTTTGTCAATGAACAACTAGAATCATCCAAAGCATTCGGCTCGGGTAAATGCCATTTATACATGACCTCAGCCTCAGAAGTTGAAACGGAGACACCATGGGAATATGCAGCAGGCCTCGAGACTCTAGGCAAGTCAGCAGAGTGATACAAATTCTGAAGAAGTGGTGATGAAGCAACCGAAGAATGGTACAAATTTGAAACACAATTCTGTCCCAAACTCGGCACCCGGAATTGAACATTAGGCACAGGCACCGGAATCTTGGTCACAAAAGATAGGTTAGCAAGTTTAGAGTCCGAAATATGAGAAACCCAGAATGAATCTGATTCTTGTGTGTTGCTACAAGGAGTAGAATGTGCCAAATCGGTGGTAGAACAATCACGTGATGGCAATTTATCGGAGAGATCAGCAGAGAAAGAAGCAACAGCAAATGCGGCAGCCGCCATCAGAGGTCTTTGAATGGCTCCAGAAAACGAACTCATTGCAGATACTAAACTCAACGCAACTCAACTCAACGCAAAAGCTTGTCAAACCAATACTATAGCACAACACTAATAAGTAGCAACCCCTGTCCTTATCTAGAATCAAAATTCCAGACCTAAAATGAGAATCAGACGTCAATACTATAAATTAGGCAAAAGAACAACGCTTTAAGGAAAACAAAGAGAACCCATTAAGGAAGAATCAAAAGGGTAGGTGGGGTTAGTATCCCCAATTGGAAGGAGAAGAAAAACGTGCACCGCAGAAATCAGAAATCACACGTAGGAAATACGCGGAACAGAGAAGAATAATAATTATAAAAAAAAAATGTGAATGATAATAATAATAATAGGGATATTCGGTTTCGGAAAAGATTATTCCTTAGGAATGGTACCTGAAACTGGGAATGTACCCATCTATCTGTCTATCTCCAGAGAACCGGGCTGTCAACGTCGTCGTTTTGACAGCCCGATTGGGTTGGAAGTTTGAACACGCCGACCCCTCCTTAAGATTATTCCTTTTATGATAAAATTGGGTATCGAATTTAAACCCTCCCTCTGCAACCGAAAGTTAATTGAATTTTTTGAAACGGATAAAACAAAAGCGAGATATTGTGAATTTGTGATTGTAAAGGATAATAGGCCAACCACATTGAGCCACGTGGTGGAGTGTCACCAGAATGAAGTCCACCACACCATAATTGCTCGGCCCAATAAATTTGTGGTTCCGAGAAATTAGGGGAGAGACGATGTGAAAGGACCTTTTTGCCCTTTATAGTTACTATTTTACATATGATGTTTTTTTAAAGAAAAAAAAAATGTGAATTTACATTACATATGTTATCTTTGTAACGGTAATGATCATGTCAACTTATATAACGGTTTGGTTGGGCATGATGTTGGTCAAAATAATTGCCTACCCATCAGTGACTCGATCCTTACATAAGATTGAAGAAACTTCAAAATTTAGAATGGTTTTTAAAACAAAAGAACAGTCGGTGGGAAAAAAAAATAAAGTAACATTGAAATACAACTCAACCCCTTTTCATCTTGCATTGGATGTCATGTTTGACCTTATAATCAGAAATGAGAGTAGTCAAATTTCAAAGCAAGTTAAGCTGTCCAATACCCAGTCAACTAACTCGTTTCCCCCAACAACGCTACCCTGCCATGATTTTTTCGTTTTGCATAAGGATGAAATCATACATCTCTTTTAAGGGTTATTAATTGAATTTAATTAATAGTACTTGAGCTTAAAATTTTAGAAGTATTCAATCTTAGTGGGTGATCATATAATTCAAGTATCTGAACATTTGTTAGCATATTTAAGCTTTCAAACTTGTTGAGTCAAAATGAAAAAAAAATATAGGATAAAATAAAAAAATATGATATTTATATAACAATATATATAACATTTTATATCCAAAATGATTTATTATTTTTATAAAAATTACAGATATAATAAAAGACAATTTTGCTTTAATCAAATAGAAATAAAAAATCTTTCTCCAAATTATAAATTTAACTATATACTTTATACTTTAAACCTAAAATTGCTAATTAAACTAAAATAGCATATGTCATTTATCTCAACAAAAAAACCTATGTCAATTAATCCATACATTATTTTTTTCTTTCACCCTCGTTGCTGATTTCTCTTGTTGACTTCAACCTCAACCCCTATCTAAGTAGTAGTACAATGCTTGAAAGTGAAAATTAGCAAATGACAAGCCAAGTTCGCACACATTCTTTCCTAATTTTATTTAACTCTTCTATAAATCCTATCCAAATAATTCATTAATAGTATTTTTTCACTGATAATAAATTATAATTATATTAAATATAAGTTAAAGACATTTGAAGTGAAACCTTTTATTTTTTGGGTCAAAGAAATTAGACCTGATATCTAGATCACTTATGAAAATTTGACAATGTTTACAACTAGACGAGTGAAAACTTACCTACTAAAATATACTTAAACAAAGCTAGCTCCAATATTCATGCATCCCATTACAGGGAAATCTTGTATAGAGTTGTGCTGGTGAGGAAAACTACACGAAGAATAGCATTTTTGGAATTGTTATTCTTCATGGGAATGCATATAAAACAATCATTGTGTCCACCAATACTCTCCACTTTTTCCACCAGATTTATGCATAAGTCTTACATATGTAATGATTATATCTTTTGAAGAAGCCTTACACATATCAAACACGGTTAGTCTGTAATGACTATATCTTTTGAAGAAGCCTTACACGGTTAAGCCTACAATAAAGATTGATGTCATTGCTTCCATCTCAACCCCGATTTTACCGGTTGATGCAGCTTCCCCTTTTATTGTTACACTGAAGTCCTAATGATTCAATCTCAAGTCAACTTGCACGTGGAACCCATTATTTTCGAACTCCGCCTGAGATTGGCTCAGAAGGAAGGCTAGCTATAAGCTTAACACATGCAGGTTGATCAGTTCGCCCTTAAGAAATAGGCGGCAACTGCGCTGAATGAAAAAAAAAAAATTCAAAGTGTCATTGTAACATCTTTCTTCGGCAGACCAGTAGGAGAGTGTGTTCACACAACCTCTCGAACGCCTTATTTGACGTTCCCTTTCTGAAGTCCGTCAAGGAGCCTATCAGCTTCTGAAATATCGGTATTCTATTTTGAATATTTTAATCACTAAGAAGACCTGGAATCAAAGGCGGACCAACGTGTGGGCACATGCCCTCACGTGCAGACACGAAAAATGCTTTTTTTTATTATTATTATGTGTTAAAAGGATTATATGAAAAATAATTACCTTTCTTCTCACAGTCTGCACGCTAGCCTCACGTCGAGCCTCACCGACTCATCTGCCGTCGCGCCGTCGTCACGTGTCTGCCGCGCAACACCTCCCTGCGCCGACACCCTCGTGTCCTGTCCGTCACGACGTTGTCACGCTCACAGCTTGCTTGGCCTCGGCCTCCAATCTGCATTCTGCGTTCGTGCCTACCTCGTCACCGCCATTGAAGCAAATTCAAGCTTTTTGCACTGCCTGCGTCAGCCTCCACCGCGGCCCGCGGGGCATTACCACCATTAAGGCTAATTCAAGTTTTTTTCACCGTTCCTCACAACACCAGGTAAAAGGATAAAATATTCAGTGTTGATTATTTAAGAGAGCGTTCTGAAAGCAAGTATAACACCATTATTTTCTGCTTTACGCTAATTTGATTCCTTTGAACTTGGAATTTGTTTAGATGTATTTATCTGATAAGGATTTTTTTAATTTGGTTTTTGGTCACCAATTGTTTGATAAAATGCTTGATTGTCACTGCAAAAGTTTTGAATGCATATGTGATGTTTGGTTTATTGCTTAAGTTAGTGAGTTGGCCCTTTATTGTGTTGCCTTCTGGTGTGTGCGATTTTGTGAATGCATTCACAGGTTTTGTGTTTGTGTTGTATGTTTAAAGGTTATTGATTTGATTGTTGGTCGTAAATGTAATATAAGACCAATTTCATGAATTAAATGACAAGTTTTACGTGTAGACAAAAAGGAACAACCTAAATTATTGATTTGTGCACTCTTCTCTCAGTTGAATTGCCATGTAAATGTAGGAAATCTACAGGGCAATAAATTTAGCTTGCATATTAGTGTTTCACATTGATAACGAAAGCAACAACACCTAAACAGATGGCTAACCTGCTGTTGATCGAGAGAAGAGTGCACAAAGGTAGCTACTTTTCTCAAGCATATGCTCACATGTGTTAATTCCAAAAACTCCCTTCAAAATATGTCTAGTGACCTTAGCAATGCCCCCAATCTGTCAATATCATTCATCATTATTAATCACAAAAGCACCTTTTTAATGACAAATGCATATAAAACAATTATGAAGCCCACGTCTCGGAGAAAACCAATAATGTGGAATCAGAAAACCCCAATAATTGATGAAATCAGTATACAATAAACTCAGGGACACCTTTCTGATAGGAAGGGATGATACAAAGGTCATAACAGCCATGCGGTCATTTGGCAAAACATACTCTCCATTTGGCTTGTTTATGTCTGAACAAACCTCTGTGAGAATAAAATGTTGATATTGTAAAGCCAAAGCATGAAATTTCCCACGAAGATAAAACAATAATTTCATCTCTACTACAAGGGTTAGTATCTTAAATGTAAAATGATAAGGTGCTTTAAAGCTTCTACTTTGCACGGGGGTTAGTATCTTAAATGTAAAAAAGTACATGCATATAAAATAGTTAGATTATAAAATCTTTAATTTAGTAAATAAGGTATTATCATAAAATACATTTAATAATATATAAAGTAAATATGTGAGAAAATAATTTATATATAAGTGGATATAAATTGTTAAGGTGGGGCTAAAGAAAATATTTAAATTAATTGTATAAAAATATTTTAAACAAAAAATTATTCAATGCATAATTTTTAAGTAATTTAAAGTATTTAAGAGTATTTGTTTTCCCTTAAAAAGAGAGTATTTGATTAAAAATACTACTATTTAAGAGTATTTAAATGAAACATTTTAAAATAATTATCCTTTGCAAACTTTACCTTTTTTTCATTTTCAATCATTAACTGAACAATAGAAGAGTATTTTTTCCCAGGCTTTACTAATATTTTTTCTAGTTAATTTTTCTCTCAATAAAGTTCTAGCCACTCCGAAAACTAACAATAATAAGTTCATATTATGCCAATATCATTAATTAAAAGGAAAATGTTCAATGTTGATTATTTAAGAGAGTGTTCTGAAAGCAAGTATAACACCATTATTTTCTAATTTTGATTCCTTTGAACCTGGAATTTGTGTAGATGTATTTATTTGATAAGGATTTTTTTTTAATTTGTGTTTTGCTCACCAACTGTTTGTTAAATTGTTTGATAAAATGTAATATAAGACCAATTTCATGAATTAAATGACAATTTTTACATGTAGACATTTTTCCTTAGGCAGCAGAGCCTGCACTAGGAATTTGCAATCCCTGGGATCCAATTGTGAGTTCGTAATAATTTAACAAGTCTCAATGAAATGTAACTTTCTATACTAATTTATTTGTTATAAATGTTTTAATAGTATAAACATTATAAATTGTATGATTGATATTTACTTTTTTATTTGTCAGGGATACGATCTTATTTCAAACGTCAAAAATGCACAAATACAGAAATTGAATTCGATCAACCTCAGAGACAAAATACTTCAATTGTAGAAAATTCTCCTCAATCTCAAGGACAAAGTGTACCACCATCTGCATCTCAATTTCAAAGTTTTGAACCACCACCACCTCAAGCAAAATTTAATATAGAAAATCTTGAAGCGGATCCGAGAAAAAGACCTTCAATTTATTCAATGATGTCAAATCCGATAAAGAGAGAGGATATTCGAAGAGCTTATTTGCTCAAGGGGCCAACTCAACCAATTCTGAAACCATTCCCTCAAACGGAAATGTTTGGAAAAATGCGTAGATTCAATCCTAAGTGGTATGAAGAATTTGGTTCTTGGTTGGAGTATAGTGTATCACAAGATGCATGTTTTTACTTGTATTGTTATCTATTTGATATGGAGGTTGGAGGCAGTGGTTTAATGAATGCAGCATTTGGCAGTACTGGGTTCAAAAATTGGCAAAAGAAGGATAGAATCAAAGTTCATGTTAGGGAGTATAAGAGTTTTCATAATAGATGTTATCAAGCTGATCAAGATTTGATGAAGCAAAAGCAGCATATTGATATTGCCTTTTCAAATATCACTGAACAACAAAGAATTGATTACCATTCGGCTAAAAGCTTCTTTAGATTGTGTTAGATACCTACTACGAAATGGTCAACCTTTTTGGGGACATGATGAATCTGAAAGTTCAAATCAACAAGGTTTGTTTCTTGAAACTCTAAAGTTTTATACTAAGCCAAATAAAGAAATGAGTGATGTGGTCTTGGAAAATGCCCCTGATAATCACAAATTGACTTCACCAAAAATTCAGAAAGATGTTACTCAAGCTTGTGCTGATTTGACTGTTAAAGAAATAATTAGTGACTCGGGGATGATTATTTTTCCTTGCTAGTTGATGAAGCCCGTGATGTTGCAATTAAAGAACAAATGGCAGTTGTACTTCGATATGTGAATAAAAAGGGGTCTATTGTTGAATGTTTTATTGGCATAATTCATGTTTCAAACACTACTGCACAATCACTAAAAGAAGCAATTGATGGACTATTTTCTAAACTTGGTTTAAGTTTGTCTAAATGTTGCGATCAAGGCTATGATGGTGCTAGTAATATGCGGGGTGAATTCAAAGGGCTTAAGAGTTTGATTCTGGCAGAGAACAAATCTGCATTATACATTCATTGTTTTGCTCATCAGTTACAGTTGGCACTTGTGAAGGTTGCAAAACATCACAAAAAGATTCAAGACTTTTTTGACATGCTTCAAAAGATGGCTACCGTCGTGGGGGGTTCATGCAAGCGGAAGGAAATTCTTCAAATGAAACAATATGAGCAGATCGTTGAAAGAATTGCTTGTGGTGAATTACCAACTGGAAGAGGTTTAAATCAAGAGACAAACTTAAAGCAACCTAGAGACACTCATTGGGGTTCCCATTTTGGTACAGTTACAAGTGTTATCTCATTATTTTCTCCAATAATTTCCTTGATGAAATTTATTGAAAACGACCCTAAGAATGACGCTACAAGAACTGATGCAGGTTGCATTTTGTATGCAATGGAGGATTTTGAGTTTGCATTCTTGTTGCATCTTATGCACCTTATCTTGGGGATTTCTTATGAGTTGTCACGAGCACTACAAAGAAAAGATCAAGACCTTTTAAATGCAATTAGTTTAGTGAACATAGTCAAGTCTCGTTTACAAGAGGCGAGAGATAGTGGCTTTGATGAATTGCTTCAAGAAACAAACCTTTTTGCCAATAAATATGATATTGAAATTCCAAATATAGAGGATGTTTATTGTCCTAAAGGGAGATCAAGACGGAGATTGGAATCATTCACATTTTTGCACTACTTTAAAGTGGAGTTATTTAATACAGTGCTAGATACTCAGGTTCAAGAGATGAGTGATCGATTTGATAATGTCAATATCAACTTGCTTGAGTGTTTGAGTTGTCTTGATCCTCGTGACTCATTTGCTACTTTTAACAAAGAAAAGTTGATTGAATTTGCTAGATTTTATCCTATGGAGTTTGATGAGCATGCATATATTCCTTTTCTTTCTTAAAGTCTCAGTAATTTTATTGTTGATGTAAGAGCTGATTCTGATTTTGTCAATTTGAAACGAATTTCTGACCTTGCTTTGAAGATGGTTGAGAAGAGAAAGGATGTTGTTTATCCATTGGTTTATTTGTTGATAAAGCTAACACTCGTTCTACCGGTAGCAACGGCTAGTGTTGAGCGAGTTTTTTCTGCAATGACTTTTGTTAAGGATAAATTGCACAATCGAATGAGTGATGATTGGTTTAATGCCTGCATGTTAACTTATGTTGAACGTGATACATTTAATAAGATTGATGATGAAGATATAATACAATATTTTCAAGGAATGAAGAATCGAAGAATGCTTTTGTAATCACGGTATTTTCTACACTATGTTTTATTGTGTTGCTTTACTTTTTTAGCTTCATATCTTTTGCTCGCTAGTTGGGTTTAATTGGGGAATGACTTTTATATCTTCCAATTGATGCCAGGTTTAACATTTTCAAACAAGTTAATATTCTAGAGATGAGGGTCTTTACTGTGATTTTGCTTGCCTTCTATACAGGTAATGTTGACTTTTTTTATTCACAATTATAAATAGAATGATGATGTATGGATGTAATGGAATATATTCTCATATTTGTTTTGGATGATTGGTAAAATTTGGAAGTTTAATGTTTGATCAAATTATTACCTGCATCTCATTATAAAACAACTATATTTTGAGTGGGTTTATAACCTTGTACATAAAGCGTTGATTTAAATTTTCTTTATAAAAAAATTTTCAGGGGCACTACCCCCGAACCCCCACAACTAAATGTGCAGACATAAACTAAAATTCCTAGGTCCACCACTGCCTGGAATCATATGGAATTTAAGTTTCTAAACTTTTTATGAATTAAAACATGGATTTTGGTGTTAAAAATGTCTGGAAACTATCAGTTTTTATTCGTGTCCGTGGGTTTCAACCGAGTCAAAATGACCCAATTGAACGTTGAAGGTAGAATAGTGTCACCGCTTGTGTTGGCATCACATGAATTTTTTCTCCTGCTTTCTTTGGCCCATTGTGCATAACAATTGCATAATATGCTGATTTCTTTTATTTCTATTTAAGAAGCCCAATAGCCTTTACGTTTTAAAATGAAGCCCAATTGCGTAATAATGTGTTGCTTCCTTTTGAAAGCTTACATGCATGTTGCTATTTACATTTCATAAAATGCAATTAATATGTTGCTCATAATTAATGTATTTATGTATTAAATTATTTGTTATGAGTTATGTGTTTAAATTATTTATTTAGTTTAATTGTGTATTTATGTTATTTAAGCATGCAATATTATGTTAAATAATTTATACAGATTAATATTGATGAGCTTATTGTATAATTAAATGCATATATTATTTATTTCTTGAAATTGTGTATAATTTTATGATTATTTTACATATAATGTTATAATAAATATTTTTTCTATGCAACATTATTTTAATTTATTTGCATTATTGAGAATGTTATACAAATATTTAGCTCTTATTAAGAATTAATTAATGTTAAGTAATTAATACAATTTAGTTGATTAGAGAATAGTCACATCATCTTAAATTAATTAGGTTTATATATTAAGTGTTAAAATAACATTTAAAATATTATTTGTGATTAATCATATTATATATCCACCTAAATTTTATTCTATTTATATGATTAATTAGGATAAAATATCAGGTTATATTTCTTAATTTATCCACAAGAATTAAGAATAATAATAATTTGATAAATTTATCATAAGTTTAAATCTAATTGAGTAGAACTTTAGTCCACAAGCAATTTTTATGTTAGTAGGTTCATAAACTAATACATGTTTTACATTGGTAAAAACATAATATTTATTTGGTCTCAAATTATTAATAATGAGAATGTATGTTTGAACTTTCAATTAATCAATCTGCGAACATTTCTTACATTAAGTGTGAAATTTGGAGGGAGATAATTCTCTTTCATTTAGGCTAGATGGATATTGACTATGTCATTAAGAAAATTGAACCATCGGGTATTACTGAAGCTAGCACTTCAGATGTTGTTGATCTTTATGAAAAATGGGAAAGATCTAATCGTCTCTATGTGATGTTCATAAAGACTAATATATTTGCTAGTATTCGTAGTTCTATTGATCAGCATGAAAAGTTCAAAGATCTTTTGAAAGCCATTGATGATCAATTTGTTACATCTGATACAATCATTGCTAGCACCCTTATAATGCAATTCTCATCTTTAAAGCTCCATAGGATAAAAGGAGTGTGTGATCACATCATGCGCACTAGGAATATAGTGGCTCAACTAAAAGGTTTGGAAGTTATCATGTCAAATTCTTTCCTAGTACACTACATTTTATGTACTTTACCTATGCAATATGTCACATTCAAAATCTCCCTATAACACACATAAGGATAAGTGGTCAACTAATGAGCTATTGACTATATGTGTTCAAGAAGAAAAAAGGTTGATAATGGAAGAGGGTGAAAATATATACATGACTACTCTGGAAAAAAAGAAAGGAGATCAAGCCAAGAACAAGGGCAAGATTCCTGCTCAGTCAGTCATTAAGAAAGAGTCAAAAAGTATTTCTTTTGTAAGAAAAAGGGACACATGAAAAAAGACTGTTCAAAGTTTAAAAATTGACTTGACAAAAAAGGTACTTCATTTACTTTTGTTTGTTATGAATCTAATATGATTAATGTTAATCATAAAACATGGTGGATTGATTCTGGTTCTACAATCCATATTTCTAATACTTTGCAGGGTATGGAAAACCTAAGGAAACCAGTGGAAAGTGAGCAATACATCTATGCAGGGTATGGTCCCAATGGCTTCCACAAGTGAGCTCTTCTTATCTCCTGAATAGATGTATTGCTTACTTCCCACTAACTTTCTTAGGTTTTTTATACCCTGCAAGGTACGTATTAGAAATATGGATTGTAGAACCAGAATCAATCAACCATGTGTTGTGATTACATTAACCATATTAGATTCATAACAAACAAAAGTAAATGAAATATCTTTCTTGTCAAGTCAATTTTTAAACTTTGAGCAATCTTTCTTTATATGTTTTTTCTTCTTGCAGAAGAAACATTTTGACTCTTTTTTAATGACTAGCTGAGCATGAATCTTGTCCTTGACCATTTATCTTTATGTGTTATAGGAGATTTTGAATGGAACATCTGCATATGTAAAGTACATAAAATGTAGTGTATTAGGAAAGAATCTGACATGGTAATTTTCAAACCTTTCAATTGAGACACTATATCCCTCATGCGCATAATGTGATCATGCACTCCTCTTATCCCATGGAGCTTTAAGGATAAAAACTGCATTATAAGGGTGCTGGCAATGGCCTATCAAATGCAATAAATTGATCATCAATGACCTTCAAAAGATCTTTTACCTTTTCATGTTGATCAACAAAACTTTGGATACTAATAGATATATTAGTCTTTATGAACATCACAAAGAGACTATTAGATCTCTCCCATTTTTCATACAGGTCAACAGCATTTGGAGTGCTAGTTTCAATAATACTCGATGGTTCAATTTTCCTAATGGCATAGTCAATATCCATCCAACCTAAATGAAGGAGAATTTTCTCCCTCCAAACCTTATAATTGTCCACTTTCAATTCAAAAATTTCACAATTAATATCAGAAATATTCACAGATTGGTTAACTCAAAGTTCAAACATACATTCTCATTATTCATAATTTTAGACTAACTAAATATTATGTTTTTATCAATGTAAAACATGTATTAGTTTATGAATCTACTGACATAAAACTTGCATGTGAGCTAAAGTCCTACTTAATTAGATTTAAACTTATGATAAAACTATCAAATTATTATTATTATTCTTAATTCCTCTCGATAAATTAAAAAATATAACCTCATATTTTATCCTAATTAGTCATACAAATATAATAAAATTCATGTGGGTAGATTTTATTACATTACATATGATTAATCACAACTAATATATTTTAAATGTGATTTTAATACTTAATATATAAACCTAATCAATTAAAGATGTTGTGGCTATTTTCTAATCAATTAA
>PYAF01005611.1:452910-463798 GCA_007407185.1 Glycine tomentella
CCTTTGAAGTATTGAATGCATCTGAACAATCAACTGAAGAGTTATTATTGTCACACGCAAATGGTTCCCCTCCCTTGTCTTCACTCATATTCATTTCTTCATACATCATATCATCATGCATCCAATTATCATTATCCATCTTAACAAACAAATTAAAAAATAACCATCATTAAAAAACTAAATGCATAAAAACCATGCTCAAAAAAATATTCTACAAAAAATATTAAATTCATAATATATTTTTAAATGAAAATAGGACTCTTAACAAATTTAAAATAAAAAATTTTAAAAAATGCCTTACGGATTGACAATCCGTATACCTTACGAATTGACAATCCGTAAGGATCGTACGGATTGGCAATCCGTATGGTCCTTACGACCTGCGATTCAAACGACAACGTACCTCCGACGACCCTCCGACGACTCCACCAACCAACGGAAACTGCACCAGAAGCTAACCACCACTTCTGAAATGCCGACGAAGCCACAACCAACAGCCAACGGATTACCACCACGAACGGAGTGCGAAGAAGAGTGAAGAAAAAGGCATGGAGACTGCTGGTGTATGTTAAAAAGCAACCAGGGGTGTTATCAGGAATTAATAAAAATGCTGGGTGTATTAGAAATCCTACTGGTGTAGGAAATTAATGCCCTCGTTTTTTCACAAAAAACAAATGTCACCCTCATTCACATAATACCAATTTCATCATATTTGTATAAATTTAAAACACCTAATTATAATTACGACTAAATTACAATTTTGATTCATTGTTTTTTTAAATTCATGATTTTTAATTATAACATTTTTGATTCATTAGTTTTAAAAATTATGATTAATAGAATTGTTAAATTAAATATAATTAAATTATGATTCCACCTTCCTCTTCTAATGACATTTCATTGTCAAAATGGTCACCCTCTTTCTCTTCCTCCTCATTCAACCTTCCCAGGTTTTTTCAATTTCAATTTCCTCCCCTTATCTCCTTCATCTTAAATTAGTTATTTTCAGATCAAGAAAGATTGGCATAAGCGAGGACGGTAAATCCATCATTTTCCATTGTCATGTAAAGTTAAAACACCCATTGTTCTATAATCTACACTTTGAGTTTTCTCTCTTTCCTATCAAATTCTTCATTGATGGACTATTTTTCTGTTTTCTCTTTCAATTTACTCTTTCATTTGTTATGGTAACTACATACTCTATTTATTTTTTTAAATTGTGAATGTGATTTTTTTATCTATTTTATCTTTTGGCAACTACACACTCAAATGTATTTATTTTCTGTTTTCTCTCCAGAATATTTGTTTCTCAACCTTAACGGACACTTGAAGCCATCACTATACCACATCCCAATTTCTAAAGTAAATGCGCACTTTCTTTCTATCTTCCATTTTTAGATTCAAGGGAAGATTTTGGATTTTGCTGGGACAAACTGGCAATGAAAAGTAAACTCAATATTGGTATATGTGAAAGTAAGTGAAAGCAAATTCCTCCATGTAACAATATTTCAAACCTTTCATATTTCAAAATATTCATGTCACAGTATATTTTATTATCTATATTTTATTTTACTTTTTTTTTAAAATCTCAGAAACCAAATCATAACTATAAGATTTGATTTTCAATTTGAAATCCCTTGATTCACCTTTTTTTTTATTTTTCAATTTCAAATCAACCTAATGTCTTCCATTCTTTGTTTTCCTTTTTTATTTTCTATAGTTGTAAAAAAAATTAAAAAGGCCTTTTATGCAGTTCTTTTTTATTTTATATTTTTAATTAGTCGTTGGTTGTTGATTTCATAATATTTGTGGTCTCAATTTTCGTCTGCAGATATAAAATGCACAGATTTTTTTAGCTTTAATTAATTGGAGCTTATGGTTCATAACGAAGGGGATAACAGTAGTAGAGTGAAGAAAAAATTTCAGGATGTGATGTTGAAAAATTCAGAATTTTTTAGAAAAAACATATTAATGTGGAGTGAATATAAGAGTCTCTTTAGATATAAGCTACTTTTAAAAAAAGAAAATAAGAAAAATAAAAATCAAATGAACTTCTCCTTGAGGTAAAATGAATTTTTCATTAGTTTATTTAAATATTATCTCATATTTTAGATAAACTATATTGATGAGCTTTTAAAAATTAATTCATAAGAAACTTATTTTTATTTATGAAAAAATTCATCTCATTTTTTTTTTCTTCTTATTTTTTTCTTTTAAAAATATTTCTAAAAAAATTTATTCAAACATGCTCTAATTAATTTCATTTTTCTTTTAGTTCCCTACATCCAAGACAAAGCTTGAGACGGAAAACTTGCTGCAATCAAAGTGTGTTAAAAATAAATGTATTTCATTTCATATATTAAATCTGAGGCAGAGAATGGAATGATCATTGTGACCCAAGAAACGAATAAATAAATATTCTCATGACAATAATTTTTTTGTACATGTACTGATATGCAATGAGAATAATTTTTAGTCTACATGTATAGATATAATTAATATATAAATGTGCCGAAATAACAAGTCTTATTGCCAATTCAATACACACTCACCACCTTTAAAAGCTAGGTGGAGCCTCTTAGAAATGAAAGAACGCCATAATAATGGTACTGCGACACAATTAGTTTTTTTATTTAAATCACCTTTCGTGTTACTTTCTTTGTAGCAATAATGTTCCATGTAAAATTGATTCTAATGTTCAGCAAATTTGAGTTACACAAGAAATGAGAAAATTTGAAAACAATTTTATGTTCCAACACGAAGCATGTATCATAGAGGAGAAATTTAAAATAAGTGCATATACATCAAGCCTTCGTTGTCTTGGGTGGACTTAAAAGCTGATTCTGTAATTCTAAGTATTCTACATGAAAGTCCAAATTTATTGTTAGCATGAGTAGTAAAAGTCCAAATTGTTTAACTCTTACAATATGCAATTGCACCTACAACACAGTAAACCAATTAAAAACTATTCTAAGTATAATTTTAAAAATATTTAATATATAAACAGTTTTATAATACACATGTGAGCATTTGATTGGATGACAATAATATTTATATTAATTTTTTTTATTTTTATTATTTAAAAATTTAATTAAACTTTGAAGTTTGAATATTACAACACTATGTATATCTAAAGAATATTTATTTCCTAATAACCACTAACAATTTCTTTGGGTGATAGAAGAAAACACACCAACAACAATGTTTTTATTAAATTGAACGAAAATGAAATTAAAAAAATGATTTTAAGGTTTTTTTTTATTGGGATAGGTGAATTCTTATAGATCCATCCTCCCAGAGAACTGGATATGATAATTTTTCAGCAGCATATCTCCCCTTATTGATTTTGGAAAAGCTGGTGGCCGCCTGTGAATTCAAGGCAAAATATTTTTTTTTTCTTTGCTCTGAGACAAACACGACTAATTATTGTGATGAAGCTTTTGTATTGAATCATACACAACTGATTCACTGTGATGAACATTTTCTAATGACAAGCAGCCTCCAATTGCCAAAAGTAGCCACACGAAAAATTAAACTAAAATTATTAAATTAAAATTAATATACATGTTAATGCATATTACAATATATAAAATGCATATAAATAGACGTGCATCAAAGAAAAAAAAATAATTCAACTCAAGTTAACATACACATCAAATAGAATAAGCAATATATTTATTTTAGCATAATAAAAATTATGATAAAATACCAAATTTAACGTAATAGAAATGCGAATAAGTAAATGCAACAATACTTATGTTTCCACTAATATATATATATATATATATATATATATATAAAGGAAATACATATTTAAGTAACTATTTTTGGTGTCCATTTTTATTTGGATTACTTTATCCTTTAAAACTTATATTCAAAAACCAACCCATTTAATCAATTAAAGAATAAAATGGTAAAAAGAATACAAAAAGTTTCGAAATTTTTATTCAGTAACCGACGCTCTCATGTAATCCTCTCCTTTTATCCCGCACTGAGAACACGTTAGTTTTTGAGTTGGTTAAATACAAAGGAATAAAAACTTTGGTTTAACCGCACATTACTTTCCCTCCCACTCATGACAACAATACTCAAATCAAATGAAAGAACAGTTTCTAAAATCTATTTGTTTGTAAGTCAAATAAAATGTTCATAATTTCTTTAAGCTTATCCTCATCTAAATCATGGAAGCCAAAAAGAATGCGCGAAGAGTTTTGATGCCAAGTATTCTGTAAGTTAATAAAATTTATTTTCTATTTTGAAGAAAAAACTTAAAAATCACAACTTTATTTTCTTTATTGCGTTAGGATGGTTCATTTTCGTTTCTTTTTTCAACTTTTGTTCCATAAGTAAATAATGATAACAATTCTTCTATTTACAAAAAATAAAGTCAAATGTGAAGGTTTCAGCACACATCAGACATCAGAATTGAAGGTACATACTTGCTAAAGAAATTTTGTATTTATAGTTTTAATATTTTTTTTAACATAATTCATAGCTTTAATCTATACCATTATATACATAGAAAATATTCAGATATTCATATTATATTTATCAAGAAAGTAGAAGAGAATAAAGAGTCAAGCATCAAACAAGGTGAAGTTGGAACTCTCTTGTGTAGATTTCCATGAGGATTGTGAAAGTGAGGGAATGGTAAATATGTGTCAACATTTGCTTAAAAATTATTTGTGAATCATGAGGCTTATTTGTGTTAATATTTGTTTCAGCCTTTTTTAATTATTTTCTTTTCTTTTCTTCTACCTCTATAATAATTAAAAAGTTTAATCCAAAGGAGACCCTATTATCTTTGATGAAAAATTGAAAGAGATTATTTATTTCAATAATTTTGTCTCATGGTGTTTACCTCTTTTTCCGTTTGACTGTGATTGTCATCTCTAATAAAAAGTTCTAAAACTCATTTTTATTTTGATAATTGTTAATTTTGAAATTCATTTTGATTTGAAATTACCCATTTTGCAGGTAACTATGTCTTTTTAATCTCTCATTCATGCTAAAAAAAATTAATCTCTAAGTAACCTATTTTCTAAACTTTCCTTTGTTTTAAATTTACAAAGTACTAATAGACTGGAATTTAAAATTGACCATTCTAAAACTCATTTTAATTTTAAAACTCATACTTATTTTGGAACTACCTGTGTTGATTGAAATTTGATAATTAAAACTACTCATTTTTTTAATTTTGAAAATCATTTTAATTTTAGATACATGATAATTTTAAAAGTGATTTTGATTTTAAAACAATCTATAATCATAACCGATGATTATACATGTTTGGCGCCTTGAAGGTTTTTCCATCCATGATCAAAATGTTGCTGTCATACATGATGTTCACAATGGATATGGGCAAATGTGCATGGAACACTACTGAGGATGTTTTTGTATTTAATATTTGTTATAGCGTTCCTAAATTACCCAACAAGTAGTTCTCATCGATGTCTTTTCCTAAATTACTCACAACATGAGGGGAACAGGTGAACTGACTTGTTCGAACTTCGAAGGTAGGTTGTCGTGGCTCCTGTTTTATGCTTTTCTCCTCTCCTCCTAAATTAAGTCATGATTCATTTTAGGAACTAGTAAACGGAAGAGAGTGAGTGGAAACCTTAGCCGGAGTTGGGTGTGGCGACGACACTCTTTGGCTGCGTCTTCATTGCTTTGGTGGTGGTGAAATCGCCTCTATTTTTTTAGTTAAAATTGAATTAAACAAACCGTTGATATATTTTAGCCACGTGTCATTCCCATTTCTCTAACAAATGGAGAGGATTCGTACTCGCAATTCACATAACAAGGCATGGTGATGATTTACATGACTCACAAGTCACAAGGCTCGTATTCAGTATCTAACTCCACAACTCGTGCAGAAATTTCTCATAAATAAGAGTGACTAGCAACAGCTAGCCTAATTACAGTAACCAGTAATTCATTCGTCCTACTCCTATCTTATCTTTCCTATTGTATTTTCTTCATTTTCGGATATATAGTTGGCAATGCCCTTAAAACAGTGCATAGACCAAAGCCAAACCCCAAATAAGAATAAATAAATAAATCAACTTATTCTTGTACTGTTCCTTCTACCCCACCAACTTTTCTTCACTTTCTCAATTGATCCATCTTCACTTCCAAGTTTATGCAAAATGGCCTTTGTTTCACGTAGTCTTGCACCATAATCCTTTTTCCAAGCCTCAAACATTTGTTTTAACCTTCTAAGTTCTCTATCTGGGTTCAAACTTGCTTCAACTTGACCAGATTTTACCTCTACCAAGAACTTTGCATCATCACCAAACACTTGACTCCTCTGCTCAAATTCTTCAGCCAACCGACTTATAACACTCAAACCAGCACTCATTGATCTTGCCCCATTGCTTTCTTGGCGCCGGTGATTGGTTCCTGCATCCCAGCTGAAATCCCTGTCATCACTTGCATTAACAGAAGCATCTGAATTTCTTTCAGAATCATCCATAGCAAGGCTCTTCTTTGCAATAGAGAGGCTAGACTGTAGGGACCTCATTTGTTTCTGCCATACTTCTTCCATGGATTTCATCTTTAATTCATATTCAGACCATCTGTTCTCGTACTGTTGAAGGCGTTGGTGAAGAATGTCATTTTCCTCTTCTTTCTCTCTCAGGGCAGCCTCTGCCTTAAGCACCCGGCGCTGTAATTCAGCCAAGAAAGATGACTTCACCACAACCTCATCTGACTCATTAGTCTGTTTTAGAGGTTCATAATTGTAAGTATCACAAAGATGAAAATTTTACAAGCAACCCATGCCAACAATCCTTTTGAAACATAGCTTCCGAAATTAGAAAAGAGAGTACCTTAATGCCCTGAGATTTTGATAGTCCTATATCTCCTGAGCATCTTCTGACTAACCAACCACGAATAACTGCAAAATGCAGTAAAAACAAATGAAAACTTATCAAATACCATCGAAAAGACAGCTGAGCACACATTACAGTAGTAAACTATAGTACTACGAAATATATAATCTTTCACAATAAAATTTGGGAATTTTGAAAGACAGCTGAGCTCACATTACAGTGAACTATAGTACTACGAAATATATAATTACCTTTCACAATAAAATTTGGGAATTTTGAAAGAGAAACATTCAGCTATGCTGAAGAGACGATGGCAAAGAGAACTGATAATTTTTTAAAACAAATTTTGGTTCCCTCAATCCTTTGAGACTAATTCAAACATTCGAATAAAAAAATTTAGTAACATTTATCTTTGCATTTCGAGAACACAATTCTTACATGATTGTATGACAACTGCAGCATCATTAACAATTTTCATTCTGTTCCTTGCAAGTACTGTTTTCATCCGCTTTTGTATAATAACAGCAGCCCTATGTCTCTGAAGCGAAGCTGCATATTCCTTTCTGCTTTTCTCTCCTCTAATAACTACATGAACGGGTAAAAAATAGCCAGTCAGTTAGAGTTCTCAAGGAAAGTGTTAAGCTGAAAGAATTAGGTGAGAAAAAGGAAATACATGATTGGAGAGTAGTGATTCCTCTCCAAAGCTCCTTGCGATAACAACGAGCTCGGTAACCCCTGAAGCAACTTTGCACACGTAAAACTCCATGCAGGGTACGATTTCTGGTATCTTCAAGCACTCCAATCTGCAATCACAGTTAACGCAGTATATTAAAGACACAATGCAAAAGAGGAGTAAATAAAGTTTAAACTTAGGCCTCGGGAATAAAACTATTTCAACGACTTAAATACACAACGCAAAATTATATTGAACACAAGAAGGTCCAGCTTAAATACAAGGACCAGTTTTATCATACAAAAGAGAAGGCAAAGTCACAATAAAACAAAAAAAAAAAAAAATCAACCTGATTAACTCGGGTATTCAACCTAAGTACCCAACCTGTTTTTTAAGCTACCGGTCTTGTTGGATCAGGCAGAATCACTGGCCTACCTGGGCCATGATATTGACACCCTCCTTTTTTATCTTCCCAACACCTTACTTTTTTTTGCTTTTAGTGAAATTCCTATTCTATTCCCCTTTTCACACCTCCCTCAGCCTCAACCCACTTCTTCATCTTCTTCAATTATCTTCTTACTTTTTCTTCTACAAGTATTGCTCTTGTTCTCCATGTGAGTTTTTGCACCTTCATTGCTTCTCTGGCAAGATTCCGACTGTTATTTTTTTCATGTGTTGCCGACACGATGGAAACTAGTTTCATTTTTGGAGTGCCTAGACTGGACATGGAAGTTAACTGTGTATTTTTTTTACGTACTGATTTGTTTTTAAAAAATGTAAATGCAGTTGGAAGTTAAAATAAAATGTAGTGGTTACTGGTTTCTAATAGTTGGGGATAAAAATGTCCAAAAAAATGGACACCAAATGAGGTTATCCCCTTTATAATAGTTTTAGATACACTAGAAAATATTTTGACATGATCGGGCCAAGATATATAACGGAAACAAATTTCCGTTAAGTATTTTGCCAAGATACTCAACTAAAACTAGTTTCCATCAAGTATCTTGATACACAACATAAATTAGTTTCCGTCAAAAATATTTGTCAAAAAAATAATTACAAAAAGTGGGAGGTGGGAGTATCAAAAAGTGAGATTCAATATCAATAACAACAAAGCATTAGCAAAAATTAATCTGTAAGAGTTCTACATTGACTGCCGAGGACCTAACACAGCCCTCCTCTCCTTAAACCCGGCTTGGGCTTGATGACTATACAGAAAAGACAGTATATAGCTCATTACAATAACTTTATAAAGGAACCAACTGATCAGAACAGAAGTAGAAACCTAGTTCCTTCAAATCCCAAATTTCTAAAGCCCAAAATTCCATGGCTTATTATTAAGAAAAAACTAATTCTCAGATTATAACCCTAACCGCAAATAACATCAATCTTATTATTTTTCTTCATTACACTTTCACCATTATACCATACTTGTGTAAGATGTTGAACACAATTTCTATAAGTACATGATGATAAAATAATATATCCTTCACCAATTCATTTTTAATTTGATGTTAACAAAATAGTTAAAGCCATAAAAATTGCTGATTCTATAAAATCATTACAATTATATTCATTTGCCAAAAAAATTAATATGAAATGAGAATAATGTGTAAAAAACTTATAGACATCCATTTACCTGCCCTGTTCGGAAGAATAGTTTTGTGTAGCCAACTTGATACATCTCAGGCAAAATGTTGAATTGATGAAGAATAGCAACTGAAACACTAAGTGGATCCTGAGAGGCAACATTTTCAAGGAGAAGAAAACCATATCTGATTTACCGCTCCCAAGTCAATAACAGAAAGGTTAGAAGCGTGGAAAAAGCACTGGGATAGGGGAGGGGGTAATTTGAAAGGATATCAACCACCATAGTTTCTTTCTCTGTTGTTATACCTTCTGGCAAACTTTTGGTGAGATACTCTAGTAGGAAAGCCCGATCTTGATATCCTAACCACTTCCAGGACCCCACAACATCTCAACTGCTGCAGTACAAGGCTTTGCTCATATGATCCAGGTGATTGCAGATTATTGGGCTTGATGCAGCGTATAAAATGTGGTGTAGTACTCTCTAAACGTTGCATCAATTGGAACAATTGTCCCTGGGTGCCAACAGAAATAACTTATAAAATCAATTAAAGCAAGATAAGTATCCCAACCTATCAAAATACCCCCCTGAATATTTAAGTTTGTTTGGTAGGAGTGGGGTGGGGGATGTAGAGTTAATAAAGCATTTTAAAAAGAAAATTAATGGTTTCATACATTATTTTCACTCAATTCCACAAAAATGAATGCTAGCAATTAACATTTGCTGATTAAAAATTAAAAAAAAACTCCGCTACTTCCATTTTCACTTGTACAAACCACAATTTTTTTTTTTACCACAATGGTAGTGTAACTATGTGTATACCATCCTATTTATTGATCACTTAAACCAATTCCCAATTAAAACATATGAATTGAATTGATTATTTGTATAATTAAAAGAACTAATCTGAAGCATCTTCGTTGACAGGCCATGTGACACTTATCATTAGGATCATTAATATTTAGATGAGGCTGTCCTTTTTCAAGCTGTAGATGCAGTATTTTGCATGGTTACCATTAATAGCATTATAAACATATTGAATAGAAGTCTAGGAAAACCAAAATATTAGTTTACTTTAAGTCTTAGAACCTTTCAAGTTTTAGAGAAAAATCATAATTAAGGTTATGTACCTTGAATTTTGTTGCAACGCTTAGCTTTTGGGAATCTGCCCCACCTGACTTATGTAAGGGACCTACTACAGGCTTCTCAGATTGAGTAAGCATATGGGATGCAAATAACTTAGGAAGATGACATTTGCTTGAGGATAGAAGTTGGATGGAATCCAAGTGCAATAGGTCCCTGTTCTTTTCCAGGAATCCAGATGTATCATAAGTGACCTGGAGAAGAATAAATGAAACTATCAAATAGTCAGGTAAGATGAGAAAACTTAAATTGGAAAGAAATTACCTTTTGTTTTTAAGAAAAATGATAGTATTTGGAATTCAAAATTATTAGCAATGAAAGTTTAATCAGAATCATGGTTAGTAAGGTTATAAATAATGCATCGATTCAAATATAGTGGAACTGTGACTTTCTATCCATATAACTTAGTTGTATTACATTATAAAACCCACACCAGAATGTCAAAATGGATCCCATTATAATAATATAATCTTAGACGCATTCATATTAAGGCAATTTACAAGCACTTTGCAGAAACAGATAGAACCAATAGAATGTTGCATAAAAATGACCAGATTAATACCTCCCCTGCATAATGACGCACAGTAAAGGCTTTTTCTCGTTCTCCTTTGAAGCATGAGTTGGAATTCAAATGCTGCTTAAGCTTGTTAG